>PVIY010014755.1:0-55643 GCA_004026745.1 Myrmecophaga tridactyla
TCTTTGAGCATTTTTAATTACAATATTTCTCCCAGAAGTATTTATACTTACAGAAATTATGTGTCAGTTGTAACTCTTTTCCTTTCCCTCTTTCCTTTCCACCAGTAGTTTTGAACAGATATGATGTGCCATGCTCTGAGATTACAGAGGATATTAGACACAGACACTCTGCTTTCCAGAAGACCATATGATCTAGACCATTTAGGTCATATAGTGAGAGAGAAAGACGAGAGAAATTCCCAGATCAGGGAGACAGCTGTACAAATGTGGTAGGGATAAGGGGCTTAGAAAGGGTAGGGTAGAACACTTCACATTGTCTGGGAGGGGTACCTTCTAGAAAGTGCTGTTTGAATTGGCTCTTTAGCTGGAGTGAGGTTAAGTGAAGGAGAAAAGGGTGGTTCTTTCAGAAGGAACTGAGGAAGAAAAGGTACAAAGGCCAGTGGGCGAGTCATAAGTCAAATGGTGTTCCCAGTCCAGCCAAGGCTCTACATGTAGAGGGCTAAGAGGGAAGTTGAGTTAGGTAGACAAGGGGTGGATCAGAAGGCATTTTGAGAAGTTCTGAGCTCATTCTAAAAGTAATGGGAGGGCGGGCCATGGTGGCTCAGCAGGCAGAGTTCTCTCCTGCCATGCTGGGCTCGTTTCCAGGTGCCTGCCCATGTGAAAAAAAGAAAAAAAGGTAATAGGAAACCATTGAAGGGTTTGGAACCAGGGGAATGATTGAAGAATTTACTTTTCTCTGCACTGGCACCTGTGCCTGAAATTCCTACCATCATATCCCCTTGCTCCTATGAATGGGATTTCTTTTTGTGGAACAGCCCTCAACAGGCCAGAAGTGGTTGGTACCTATGAGAAATTCCTGTGTAAAGCAAAGGTAAACCTGTTTCTTTACTACAGAACTGCTCAGAGCCTTTATTTTTTTATGCTAATGTACATAGGACTACTTCCAATGGGGAGGATTACGATGGAATGGAATGAGAAGAATCAATTTTCTATGGCAAAACAGGTTGAAAGTCATTATCTCCAGGAAGCCTTCTACAAACTGAAGTTCTTTAACTAGAATTTTTAACTTGTTAGCTCTGAGAGAAAGGAGATTCCAAAGGGAAATTTTTGGCTTTAAACTTTGATTTTAAGTTTTTATAAAAAGCCAAGGATAGAGAGATTAATATAATGAATCGTTGTATATCTATCTCCAGATTCAGTAAGTTTCCAAATATTTTCCTACATGTTTAAATTTGTCACTGCATCCTACATTTCTTGTTACTGTGTACTTGAAAGCAATTTGCTCCTCAGGAAGCATATAATATCCAGTGGTCTCACATTCTGTGATGTAAAAATAGATCCTTGGTTAAGATGGTGATTGTCTGGTTCTATTGACAGATTTCCATCAGTCTTGAGCACTAATAGTTCCATTTCGTTTTATCACTAATATTTCATTAGTGGATGAAAAGCAGTGATTTTCTCCTAACATTTTTTCTATAATTGTTATTATTTCTATAATTGGAATTCTTCTTAGAAGGCTTGCCTTTATCATGTAGGACTATTTAATTTGAAATAAATTCTGCAAGCAAAAAAATAATTGTTCCTTTTGATTTACCAGTTTCTTAGAAAAGCAATTGTTATCTTAGTTATATATAATTGTGGACCAGTAATTTCTTTTTGGTTGGGTTTGTTTGTAGCTTGCATTGCTCCCTCTCTTCCTCTCTCTCTTTTGGTGTATACTATGATTTTTATACATTCCTGTATTTTTTTACATTCAATGTGTTTCCTTCAATTGAAGTCATTCCTTTGTTCTCAAATTGTCCACCCAAACCCACTTTCAAGCTGGTTCCTATGAACTTTTAATACAACCCCATTAATCTTTGAACCGTCTTATATTTTGGGCCCACCAACATTTCCCAGGTTCACCCTGTGCATTTCCTGCCACAGACTGGAATCATTTATTTTTCTAAGAAGCCCTGGTTCCTTTTATTGGAAAAAGATATTTAGACCCCTCTAGGCAGAGAGGGTACTCCTTGCTTGTTGTGCCCTACTCTGACAATAAGTAAACATTGTATTATTATTTTGAGTAATCTTGTATATAAATCATTTTGAATCTTTTTCAGAATAACTTAGGGTTAGATTCCTAGAAGTAAGTTGTTGAGTCAGATAGCATATGCATGCATAATATTTCTAGATGTTGCCAGATTCCTCTCCTAAGGATTGTACCATCTTGCATAACCACCACCTTACATTACCACCATCTAAGTCTGAGCAAAATTGTTTACCCATAGGCTCGACAACAGAATATACTATCAATCTTCTAAAAATGTGGTGGTCTGATGGGGGAGAAATGATACATCAGTAATTTTTTAATTGACATTTTTCTTATTTTGAATGATCTTGAGAATAATTTTAACATGTCAAGGCACATTTGCACATCTATTTTTTTCCCCTGACAAACTACCTGGTCATTTTGGAAAGAGGACTTTTAATAGAGAAGAAGGAGACAAGTAAAGTTTGAGAGTATGGCACCTTCAAAACTTCTACTGGCTACTTCTCCACTGCTTTCCCTCACAATCTTTTAAATTAGAGAGGTGGAGAAATAGGGGACACTTATGTCAGAGTCTTAGTAGCCAGAAGACAGATGGAGGTCACTAAAGCTTAAAGAATTAGATTCCCTATGTGAAATTATCCAGCCTTGCCTCCTTTCTCTTCCTCTTAATTGTTCTCTCTCTTTGACAGAATACTAGAATTTGAAAGCAGGATAGATAACTTAGATCCTTAAAATTCAATCCATTCATTTTACAAATAGACAAGTGTGATGACAACATTCATGAACTCACAATCAATTTATTAAATTTCTTATCTCTGTTTTCCCAGTGCCACCCTCCTCTTTCCCACAATAGGTGGCTACTGGTGGTAATAACTTAACTCTCCAAGGGGTAGAAAAGAAGTAGGAAAGATGAACTTATCTTTTTACTGGGATGGTGAAAATTTTCATCTATACCTTTTTACAAATTCAAATACTTTAATGTATATGAATTTAAAAAATGTTAGCCCTCACAATTCTGAAGGTCCGGATGTTCCTGCTGTCCTCGTGTTTGTCTCGTCTTATAATTTGTCTTTCATTCAAGAAAAGTGGATCAATGAAATTTGCTTATTGCCTTTCAATATGCTGATTTCTCATGTTATTAAATGCCAGGAAAAACAAAGAACACCTTAACTTTGTCATCTTTATGAACATATCACAAATGTAGCATTAACTACTTAAGCAATCCACAGAGCTACATATTTGGGGAAATTAAAAAAATACGGTCGTTGCAATCTAGGAGATTACATTTTAGTTGGGAAGATGAGATACCTGAAGGGAAAATTTGGCAATGCAATGCAGCAGATGACTGAGGGTCACCGTGAATGCTGCCAAGTTAATAGGCATTAATGCAGAGCAATGTAAGAGACCAACAAGTTGAGGGTGTAGCATTCAAAATGCAGCTGCTCAAATTCTTTAATTTGTCTGTAAATGGATATTAAGTAGACTATCCACTCTGTAGTATTCTCTATGAGGTTTCAATGAGAAGAGCTTACAAATGCCTCATAATGAAAGTTCAATAAATGTTAGCCATAACTATTAAGACGATATATGAAAGTTAAGGGAAAAAAAGGGGGAGTGGGGAACCTGATAAAAATTGTCATGTTCAGTCATTATAGTAAGTCTCAGGTGACTCAAAATGGCAGTTTCTGCCAACTGGAAAGGCAGGAAGGCAAAGTGCAGTGGGTAAAGGGAGAATAGGTAATAAATACATGCCTTGAGAAGTCAATAGAAATAGAAATCAATAGAGCCAAGGAATTTCATGCATTTGAGATATTGGAGAGTGAGCTAAAATAATAAAATAAAAGTAAAATGATAATATGATGAAACAGGTTCTCTTTTAATGGAAGGGCAGTGCTTGAAAGCAGAAGGAATTTTAACTGACAAAGGTGAGAAAGTGCATTCTGGTGAGACTGAGGGTGCATTAGGCTAATGCCACAAGAAGCTTCAGTGAAACGAGAGGAAGGCTCATTTTTAAGTGCAGCATGCCATCAGATTTATATACCACTGGATCAAGACCATTTTCTTATTAGACAGAGTAGCTTCCCACTAAATCTAAAGTAGAAGGACCACAAAGAATTATATAACCCTGACTAAAAGCTGCCCGAAGCTGTAGCATTAATGAATTAAGTTGTAAGACCTTAAAATGTGTTTCGCTGTCATTGGCACAGTCGTAAGTACAGATTAGACCCCTAACGGGCTGCAGGAGGGAATGTAACAGCCATCACTCTGCTCACGACAATTTCAGTAGGGAGGAATAGAGTAAGGCAAGTATCAAATAGGAGGACTATTTATGTCAATATAAAAAGACTTACCTATTGTGTTTCTGGCTTCAAACAAAAGTTGGCCAAGAATATATGTTTTCATATTTACTCTTTCAGAAAATTTTTCTGTCCTTAGAAAGAATTTGAGAGCCTGGGCTATCATTTACTTTAATGTCAAAGTCCAATTTTAAAAGCCATTATATAATGCAGCGGCAAGCAGCTGTCCATTCTACCAACCTATTGGGATGAGTCAAAACCAATCTGTCATAACAATTGTATTAATCTGTGTAATTTGCTCAGTGAAGCAAGTAAAACATACAGAACACAAACTATACATAGAGAGTCATGATTACAGTAGTTATGATAGGAGAGTTATAATAACCTTGCATGGCTGAAAATGTGAGGTCTTTGGAACCAGACCATCGGTCTAATTCCAGCTTTCCACTGAGGAATTTTCTTCTCTGATTTTCATTTTCCTAATATCTGAGATGAAATAATAACTTATAACCTTCAGGATTTGTGAGATAATTAAAGATGAATAACATTATGACACAGTTTACTTTTAAAGAATTATTATTACTACTAGTTCAGTCATTTATTCTGTAAATAATTTCTCATCTCAAGTCAATCAGAAGATTTAAATTGAGTGGTGTGTCATCCAAAACTACTTTTGAAAAATACTTTAGAAGGTGGCTCATTGAGGACAGATGTACTGCCTCCCAGCAAACTCAAACTTCATTCTCTCTCCAGCTCTGGGATAGATGACTTATTCCTCTGATTGAGCAGCAGACGTTATGGGTGGAGTGGGTGGCTTTCATATAATATGAAAAAATGCCAGGTTTTAAAGAAGTATCATACTTGGGGAGTTGCATTTAGGAATTGAAACTGACTGAGGAAAGAGAAAGAGAAAATTAGAGACCCCCAGTTTTGCACACATTGGGTTTTAGACCATTAACAAATTGGCCTTGGGAATTCACATGCATGACTTAAAGTGTGACTTTAATTTTTCTTTTCTGAGCATATGTATTTGGACAGGCATATAATCATGGGAAAATACCCATTTTGGGTGCCATGGCCAGTTAAAACCAAGAGGACTGGTAAAACCTGGCAACTGGATGCACAGATTTAGGTCATTTTGTCCATGCTCCTGCTTTAACTCAAAATTGCATTTAAATTATTATAGACAGGTGCATTTTTAAAAAGAATCTTAGAAAGGAAAACAAGATTAGATTTAAAACTATCTTGTAGGCCTCTTTTCACGTATGCCTGAATATCTAATCTAAGTTCCTTTTGCTATAACTTAAGCCTTAGCCTCATATGTCTTCTCAGATTTCCTAAAATGCCTTTGCTGAATTTCCTTGACTCCCTGAGTAGATCCTGGCATTAGAAAAATCATCTGCTGAGACATTCCTGTGGAGATATAATGCCAAGCTAGAAACAAAAAATACTAAACATTAGAGTCATTTTTAGTGCTACTGCCTCAGAAGCAACAATCTTTTATCTAATTCTGTAACACAAACAAATTAATCTGATTTGCATGTCATCCGAAAGGAGAATGGGTTTATATAGCTCTGCATCATCTCAAGTGAAAATTAGACTAGCAATGTGGTTTAACATTGACCAATAAAAGAGAGGTGAAAGGATGTTTAAATATTTTTAAGTTTGGAAGAGTAAAAGGAATAAAAAATGCAAAGACCCTTAAATAAAAACTAGCTACTGTACTATCACAATGCTACATTATAAAAGTGTACAGCCTAACTTGATAAAGTAATAGAGGGTAAAAGTCTATTTTTCTGAAACAGACTATCACTTTGGATCTGAAACACTCTTATGGATCTATAACAGCCATGAAAATATTCATTGGTCACTGTACCTGGAGCTTAAAATAAGTCACAGAGGTAGATGACTGAAGAAAAGCCCCACACATTTTTACCTTGTGCTATGCTTTCCTACATGTTTAATTCATTGTATAGCCCTTTAGGGAATATTGCCTGTTTGCCAAAGATACATTTTTGAGTTTATCATGTCTTTTATCAATGTTATCACTTAAGAAAGTTGATGACTGTTATATCAATATTTAATATAAACATAGGCTGTTGCTAGTGACAAAAAGAACTTTAGTTGTGGAATCTGAGCTTCATTTTTATTTTTTTATCTGAGGAGTGCATAGTATTCCATCGAGTTTCAAACTGGATTTTTCACATATAAACATCTCTCAAAATGATCACTTTTTCCACATATCAGATTGATTTTCATCATAAACACCAGTGCCTCCTCTCCCAAAAAAGATGCAACATACTAACTGAATTGCAATGTGCCTTGGTAAATAAATATATACATATATATTTTAAGCTTAGTCCATTCTTGAAATTTAGAGTCCTTATTCTCAGGTGAGTGGTTTTCTACCCCCACTATCTCCCTTTTTGTATGGCTCTTCAGCAAATGCTGAACCTTTAAAAACTTAAATATCAAAAACTACTTGCACATTTCCATGAGGGCAAAATGCAATTGTTTTGTTTCTGGAAACACAAAGGCATGAATGCATGCTTAGTAGCTAAAACCATGCCCTTCCTTCATATAAATATACATCTAACATTTCAAAAAAGTATGTGTCTTGAAAAGACAAATATTTTTCAATTTTGGAAATCAAATATACAAATGAAGCTACTAGTCTATATAGCCTCTTACAAACTGTTTTTTTAAGCAATAGCATGAGTACACATACAAAATTATTTGATAGCTTGTGAACAGGTATTTCTATTTCTTTTGTTTTATGACACTGCTTCAAAGAATCAGGCTTATGTGTGTTTGCAGCCTAGCTAGATCAAGCCTTATTTCAGGAAGTTGAAAGGTTAATTACTATGTAGCCAATCACAGGCTTGCCCCAGCAATCACAGACCCTACACATTGGGCAGGGATTTCTGAGGTCACAGGTTTCCAAATCAATATCTAGAGATGGTGTCGCAGTCCACGGTCTCTGAGAAGACCTGTACATTTGTGTCTGAAAATTCTTCAGCCTTTGGGAAGGGGTGAGGTCAGTGCACGGCCAGAATGGTGGGGCATTGGGTAGAAGTTTGGGTTAGTCCGGTCTAATGGTGATCTAGACTATCACTTGTATTACAAAACCTCATTTACATCTTGAAGAATGATGTTTGCGATGAGCACATGACAGAAAGCTCACCTCTCTGAAGATGAGCATAACATAGGACCTATAAGGAAGCCAATATACACTCAACACTTGCAGGATGCCAAGCACTATTCTGAGTACCTCATATATATTTCATTGTTACAATAACCCCATGAGGTAGGTGCACTTATTACCTCTACCATTTTATAAATGATGAAGAAGCATGTTTTGATATATAATAACTTTTCCAAGGTCGCTCAGATTATAAGCAGTAGAATTGGAATTCAATCTGAGATGGCTGACTCCATGTTTTTATGGTAAGTGCCTTTCATCGGAGTTGTCAACCTCAATCTATTGATAATGAGCTTCTTGTACACTCTCTTGAGGAAAATTCTTGGATCCCATCTTCAGGAGGGAAGATGATGACAACTGAGGAGGGTGAAGGTGGAAGTAGCAGTTTAAATCCTGCGTTTTTTCCATCTGATTCAAGGGATATCTATCAGCTCCTCAGGTTAGTTTCTTCTCTGTTCCAGTTTGAAACTGTCCTGGGCCCCAGAAAAGCCATGTTCTTTAATCCTCATTCAATATTGCTGGGTGGGATCTTTCTTATTGTTTCCATGGAAATGTGATCCATCCAATTGTGGGTGATAACTTTTGATTAGATGGTTTCCATGGAGATTTGTCTCCACCCATTCAAGGTGGGGCTGCTTACTGGAGTCCTTTAATAGGGAACAATTTTGGAGTCCATACAGCCAGAGACTTTGGAGATAAAGAAGGAAAATGCTCCCAGGGAAGCTTTATGAAATGAGGAGAGAGTGCTAACAGACATGGCCATGTGCCTTTCCAGCTGAGAGAGAAATCCCTAACTTCATCGGACCTTTCTTTGAAGTTAAGGCATCTTTTTCTGGATGTCTTCGTTTAGACATTTCTATGGCCTAGAACTGCAAACTTGCAACTTAATAAATTCCCTTTTTAAAAGCGATTCCATTTCTGGTATAGTGCATTCTGTCAGTTTTAGCAAACTAAAACACCCTTCTACATGGGTGTTTTACATCTGGATACCCTGGAATGTAGTCCAAGCATCTTACATGGGTGGTTACATCTGGATGAAAACCTAAAACCCCTGCATCAGTGCTTCTCAAACTTTCATGTTTATGCAAACCCTTCTGGGGATCTTGTTAAAATGCTGAGGCTGACCCAGTGTGATAAGATCTGAAATCCTGCATGTCTAAAGAGCTCTCAGGTAATGTGAATTCTCCATAGACCATCCTTTGAGGAGCAAGTTCCTAGATGACACTTGAGAAGCTAATCTCCATTATTTATGGATTTTGAGTCTTAAAAATGCTAAGGGTTTTAGCAAGGGTGGGAGTAGGATGAGAAATTTTGGCATCTGGGTCCAAAATTCAAGGAAACACTCTCAGGTCCTGAACTTGCACTGGTACAAACCCAAGAGCAATTACGTCTTTCAATTTTGCACGCTAAGCAGCTCAACTATGCTGCCCTAGTCCTAGGTTCAGGTCAGAGAGCACGTGGTATATACACTGGGGAAGGAACATAATTTTATATGGGATATTATCAGCTCTTTGGAAACTTCTTAAGTTTGTGGAATAAAGAAGAAAAAAGTAGCAAAGTTAGGGTCTCCCTTTATTTATGAATCTACCTCTTTCAACACAAAACAATTACAATTCACTAAAAAGTATTTCATAGCCAGCAGTTATGTTCAAGTAACCATGTCTTTTACATTAAAAAAAAAAGAACACTATTTATGGTAAACTGGTTCATAATAAGATAATTAAAATTCAGCTTTTTCTTTTCTTTTTTTTTTTTTTTAATCAAGGGACTTAATGTAAGTTTGCCTGTGTATGACAAACTCTCTCCATTATCAATGAGGTGTTGTCATTCTCAACAAAAACACATAGGCTGCTGCTCTCCTGGTGTATGACTTGGTAAAAATTAGAAAAGCTGTCCCTTTCTCATGACAGAGAGCATCCCTTACCAGGTACTCCAGTTACTGTGGTTATGTACAACTTTACCCAAGAAGTTATTCACACAGTTCTTTTGGTCAGGAACTTGCTCAGAGCAGAACAGGATACATTTTTTCCTGTTTCATGATATCTGGGCTTCAGCTGGAAGATCAGAAGGCTGTTCTGTGATTGGTGTCAGCTTGTGTGGCTCAGAAGCTGAAGACTGGAATCATCTGGTGCTTTGTATGGGAAGACTCAAAAAGCTGGGCTCCTTGGGCATGTTACTGCAGATTTATGAGGGACTTCCAGGTAATGTCTCCAGCATAGTGGATTTAGGGGAGCTGGAACTTTTGACACATTGGTTCAGGCCTCCAAAGTACTTGTGAGAGAGCCCTAGGCAGAGGACATACTTCTTTTGGTGAGCTAGCCTCGGAAGTCATATGGTGTCACTTCCATTTCATTCTGTTGCTGAAGGCAGTTATAAAGCTCTTCCCACTTTGAGGGGCTTGCAGGGAGACCTCTCAGTGGAGGAGTACCAATGTCACATTAAAAGAAGAGCATGTGAAATATGTTATATGTTAGTTCACCTTCTTCGGAAAATGTAGTATGCCATCCCAAGGTTGCCAATTCATTTGGTAAACCATAGACTAAATGTAAGCCCCTATCACCCTTGTGCAGTGAACAACCTCCATAATTACACGTGGCGACATTTCCTAGGGATCAAAAAGGCCTTTGATACCAGTCATGCCAGTTATTAGCTATGTGGCTTGGGAAAATTATTTGAACTTCTCAGAACTCATTTCAATACAGTAGTGCAGTAAAGATTAAATGAGGAAATATATTTAATGTGAATAGCACAATATTCAATATAGCTTTCATTTTGTATCTACAAGGGTATTATTGAACATATGAAGTTGCCATCTTTGAAGGTAAAAAATGGCCAAATATTATCAATTTCATATGTTCAACCTACAACATTTTTTGTGGACAATTGGGAAAAATATTTTATTCTCTAAGTCATAAAATATCCTCAAATTACACAGAAAATGTGTCTCACTTCTCATTTTAAATGCAGATTACTAATGAACTTTAATATTATAAGATAAAATAAGGTAAAATAAAAAAACTGTAGTTGGGAGAATTGCCCATTTGGTCTTTTTTCTATTTGCCTTCCAGTGCTCCAGATTCATTCATAGTGTATAGGATGATGATAATTTGTAAGTGTATGAGAGCCTCTTCTATGATCAAGTTTAATTGAGCTAGGATTGATAGTATACTTGTTGGTTGAATACAAGGAAACCCTAAATTTGCTACTTTCTTCTTCTTCTTTTTTTTTTTACCACAAACTTAAGAAGTTTCCAAACAGCATTTTCTTTTCTTCTATAAAAGCCATAGCCCTTCTCTACATTCTCTTGAGATCTGCTCTTCAATACCTAGAAGGCCAAACTTTAGGTGACTTTTTTCCCCTCTGGGCTTGAAGATTTGAACTCATCTCTCCAGCAGTGACAGACTGGTCCATTAATCCATTCTACCTCCCTGGCTCTCTGCCCAGTTTGAGCATTCAGAGCGATGTGCAGTATTGAAATTTTCTGCATTATTCAGCATTAACCATCCATCATCTCAGCAAATTATACATCCAGCCTCCCATCAGTCCAGATGTGTTTAGATAATGAAGCTTCAGTCATCTCAAAACAGCATTAAAGTAAGGTGAGGAAGTCACAAAGGCATATTGATAACATATTATAAAAGCGGGAAGTCTCTGCAGAAAGTTTTTTTTCCCCAAAAGCCAGAGGAAAAACTACAATATTAAGTCAGCCAAGTCACTACTTAAAAAGGGAATAAGTAAAAAAAAAAAGAGGGAAACATGGAAAAAAATAAAAGAATTATGTATTATAATCTTAGTTGATATTCGGCATGTTTCCATTTACATTGAGACATTATCAATTATTGAAAGCATCGTTTGTGTCATTGACCTGATAGGGTAACCCATCATAAAAATAAAAGGCCAAAAGAGTCCTGTTGATGTCTTTGGAAAGAATAATACCAACTGAAAGATTAGAACCCATATGGCTAGTTCTGGGGGGTGGGGTTTTGCCGACGATGGTCAGATCTGAGATTCTGTCAGCACTACTTTTCTCACCATGCATTCTTCTCAGTAATGAGATAAAAAAAAAAGGTTAACATTAATAATTTTAACTGTCAGGCATATTTAGGGTGATCATACATTCCAGGTTTCCCAGAATGCTGTTGTTTATACCTGTTGTCTAGCAACCTACCTCGCTTTCACTATCAAATGCATCTTGATGTAGAAAATGCATAATATTACCCTCTGCTTGAAAATTATATTATACTCCTCTTGTTTTGTATAAGGTACTTTTTTGGTATTATTGAATGTAAATACTGTGCATAACTCAAAACATTCAACAGGAAACCAAGAGAAAATGTTTATAAGAGACCAAACAGAAAAAGGGAGGGAGAGAGAATGAGAGTCCATTAAAAATCCAAAGTAGAAGCTTCCAGTTAAATGGATCTCTATGCTGCTATGTGGAATCACAAAAATAAGATTAATATAAGGAGAAATGATAAGTCATATTTTAACAATTTATTTTAAAATGTATCACAAAGGGAATAAGAGTTAGGTTTTGTTCCTTCAATGCTACTAAGATACAAATAATAAGTAACTTAAATCACACTTAAACTAATCACTAAAATCAAATGCTTCTGTTAATTTTTTCCTCTCTTTGAACCACCATTTAGTGTTTTCATCTTCTCTCTAGTAACCCCTGCAAGTCGCCTCCAACTTCTGTTTGAATATTATCAGTCGTATGAAACTTCTTCTACTTCGGGAATTCTTCTAGATGGCTCTAATTGTTATTCCTTCCTTGTACTGAATAGAAATCTATCATCTCATAACTTCTGTTATGCTCAAATTCTATATTCTAATCCCTCCCCTACCAAGCAGTCCTTGAAAGCTGAAGTACTTTGTCATATCTTTCAGGAGCTATTCCTCCTGATTAAATATTTCTAAATCTTCCTTATGAATTTTTTTGTTTCCTGTCATTCTAGATTTGGGAGCAGTGGGAGGCCTCGGGACGAGATTCAGTTTCTTAATATATTTTCTAAAATGTTGTATAAGATCTGTAACTGGTTCTCTAGATATGGACAATCAGAAAGAGATTAGTAGGAATATTATATTCTTCATCCTGAACACTTTCCATTATTTTAGATTATATTAGCATTACAGTGTTTGGCAGCCACATACTAATGACTCATATAGAAGGTGTAGTTAATTAAACATACCAAATATTTATCACACAAGTGGTTGAAACATCTCATATTCCTTCTCTATTTTATTTTCATTAATAAACTATATTCTTAGAAATCTTATTCCAAGGTATAAGTTAACGAAGTGTACGTAGTGTATTTTCTTCCTCCATGTAGCAAAGTTGGTGCAATATTAAAAAGGAATTATCAGATAATATTGATTATATACTTACTATATTCTAGTTTCTATGCTGAGAATCTCACATTAGTTCTCAATTAGCAGTAATTCTATATGGTAGTTACAGCAATTTCCCTATTATACAAAAGAAGAAATTGAGCTCAGGAAAATTAGGTAAGTTGCCAAATATTACTCATATAAGAAATAAGTGGAATATAGGACTCAAATCTAGATTTGACTGCAAAGCCCAGATTCTTAGATATCCTATTAATGCTTTTTTAAAGACTAATTATAGTCCCATTAAATTCCTCATTATTAGAAATACTGAGTTTTAAAAAGTCTTTTAAATTTTCTCACCCTGCATAAGGAATATTTATTGTAGATTTTTATTACCTGCTCTTATGGTCAACTCACTTCCAATGTCCTTATCCAAATACCCCATGAAAATAGGCAGCAGCACAGGGCTGGAGAGAAGCGGTCAGAGTCCAAACATCAGGGATTTCTCTGGACCTTGGCATTGATAAATACTTTTGTGATTACACCCATTTGCACTTCATAAAAGCAGCCTTAACAGTTATATTGTGATCTGGCCTATATATATTTTCATTTATTTCAAATATATTCTTTTAAAAAATAATAGAATTAGAAAATAGGATAAAATTTATTTTAAAAAATAGTAGAATACAAATGCATTGTTATTACTGAATTTTGATGACCATACCAGTGATTATTTTCAGACTTCCATTCATTCCTCTACTCCCTTGAGGAAACAAACAAACAGATTGACTATTATTGCTTGGTGATTGGATGTCTCTGTGGTTTGCTAATTGTTTGTCTTTGGGCAGTTATTTAATCTTCTTCAATCTCAGGTTACTTGAAAAATGGAAATAATGAAATTGGGTGTGGCTGAAATGCAAGGGTATGGAGGGAGTAAAGGAAGATGACAGTGAAATGCTGTTGTCTGGTATGATAGGTCATTAAAATAATTTACTCAGACAATTTATAAGATATGATCTGCATTTCTGAAAGTGTTTCTCATTCTTGAACATGGGCTGATCACCTGGAGGGCTTGTCGCAACACAGAAGGTTGCGCCCAGCCCCCAGAGGATCTGATTCAGAAGGTCTGATGTAGGACCCGAGAATTTACATTTCTAACAATTTCCCAGCTGTTTCTGATGCAGCTGAATGGGACACATACTTAGAGAACAGCCACAAAGGAGAAAGGTAGGAGATCATTTAGAATAGAGAGAGATGATGAGTACCTGAACTGAGACAGTGGCAGTGGGAATGCGTTCAAGATATCTACTGGGTTTCAGATGTGGAAGGTGAGAGAGGCAGAGGAGTTAAGACTATGACCCAGGTTCATAAATTGGATGAGTTGATGCTGATACCAGAAACAAGGGATAGAAGCTTGTGAATGTGGTAGAAGTTCAGGTTTGGAAGAGCTGAGGGTCAGTGCTTGTAGGACTTCCAAACAGGAGGGAGGCAGCCGTGTGGGAGTACACTGATCCGATGAAGGACTAACTTCTTAGACCTAAAGGTGGAACTGGAACCAAGTTCTTTTTTCTACCAGGTAAGTAGGTCTTTACACACAGAATGCAGACTCTTTCGTATGGGTTCAAACACAAGCAAGCTTTAATGCCCCTGCCCTTTCCTTAATAGACCCCAGGAAATAAACAGTGACAGTTCCTCAATATTGAAACAGAATGATGGAATCTCTAGTAGAGCAGAAGACTATACTGGCTGTGGCAGATGGGGGGGTAGCGATATGCTGTCACATCTTTCTTTTGGTCAGGAAAGTAATAGAATTTTTCTTTCTGGGTCACATTGGGCACAACGTGGGTGCATCTCCTCTTGCCATCAGCTTCCCTGAATGGGGGAAAATAAGATCTTGACTTTCACAAAGCCACTAGATCCAGCCCTATCTTTATTAACTGTGGTCAGGCTGTCAGATTCAAGAACTGAACTTAGCAAGACAACATATTGCAACAGAGTCACATTCTGACATTTTAAATTTAGTGCTTCCTGAACTATCAAAATGGTACCACAGCTGGACTTCAACTACTTCAGGGTGCATAAAGGAAAAATAAAAGGTGCAATCAAAAAGATATCTAATTCCCTCAGAGGGAATCGTTCTGACGTTTGTGTACCAAGACCAAGATGATGGCTCAAGATAATGTCGTAGCTAGGAAAACTGTGGAAACATTTAGGAATAATTGGAGCCATACGAAAGATAGAACCAAGAAGTTTTGGAAGGAAAAATTCCTGACAATGTAATTCTGGAAAATAAAAAATATTAGCAGTGGGTAGAAGAATGGAAATTATAAAAATTAAAAGCAAAAAGAAAATCTGTCAGAGAGGTTGAAGCATCAACAAAGGGAAGCTTAGTCACTTTTGATCAGTTTTTTGATCATTGCTTTCTTAATATTGCCATAGCTTCTCTCTTCCAATGTTTTTGAGTAATGAAAAATTTCAAATCTCATTACTTCACTTTTTTCTCATATAATATTTATAAAAGACAAAAATAAATTAAAGGGAATATACTTGAACTCATATTTTGATACATTCTTATACTTTCAATACCAACTATTGGGACTTTTTGGTATCAAACATTTCTTACTTTAAGTGCTTAATTTTTTCAAAGTAAATTTTGAAATTTTAGTAAATTCCTTTTCAAAATATACCCCCCAAATGAACACATTCATAAAAACACGACAAAGACATCTATTTCATTTTAATAAATCCCTCTTCTACCTGGCACTTTAACTGAAATTCTGAGAAAATCCACTTGAAGTCTGGTGGAGTTCCATTTTGATAGATTATTCTGAAGTCACAGCTGATTTTATTGCAACAAACTATAGACATTTATCCAATTCGAAGGGTTTAATTTGTCATTAAAGTCTGGCAACATTCTCCTACAAACATATTCTGTACAAGTCCAAAGTGATGATTACAGAAAGAGCTCGAATTTGCTGTGTCCCCATACTGACTGAAAGATGAGCCCTGCGGTAAAATAATGATAATTGAACATTTTATATAGTTGCAAGTGCAGAATATTTGGATATTGTCTTGTCCATTGGCAACTCTTGAACTGCTAGAAATGAGGGAATAACAACTTATCCAAGTGTAATGCTTCAGCAAGGCAGGGTCATCATGAAAATGCTGAGGCTTGGGGAGAGAAAGAGGTGGAGATTGAAAAGTAGAGGAGGGTAAAAAAAGGAAAGAAAAGTCCTTAAGTTTTGGTTTGCGTTATCCTTTTGGAATGTCTACTTCTTTCCCTTTTTTCATTTGGCATTCCTAATGGGTGAGGAATTAGAGAGCATGAATCTCTCAAATGAACAGTCTTTCAGTAGCAATGAGCTACAGATAAATGTCCCAGTTGCTCTATGAGACAGAACTTTTCTGAAAGGCTATATTACAATTTAGCCATCATAATATGAAGAAAGCAGTCACATAAGATATCATTGTGGTTAAGCATTTTGGCTTGAATTCTGGCTGATAATATACAAGATTGTTGGGAGCATTAGAAAGAATGTGTACGAAATGTCTATAGTATATTATATGGCAAGTAGTAGGGTCCCAGCATATGAGAAGGAAATTGAACGAGGAGAGAAAGAAGGGGGGAATGGGCAGAGAAGTGATCCCTAAGTATTTAAGTAATTAGTGTGCCCAAGAATGATAAGGGAGGTGTTTTGTTTTCTATTTTTTGAGTGCCAGAAAAGTTCTGATGATACAGAGCTCTTTTCGGGTAGGTTATCATAAAGAAGGTTCTTTAGATGAAAGTGTGACTATTATAATAAGTAGAGATTGAGGTGAAAATATTTCACATGTAGAAAAGGACAAAAGCCATGCAACTGAATCAGAAAAGCCAAGGTATAAAAGGAAAAGACTGGTCACCCTGTGGGGCAAGAAGGGGTAATTAGCCGGGAAGGAATGAGATAGAAAACCGTGAAGAGAGGTCAAAAGATGAAAAAAGAGTTTGTATGTTATTTGGCAGGCAAAAAATGAGGTAGAAAAAGTTTTGAGAAAGGAAAGTTCAAAATGATACCATATGATACACAACATTGGAAAAATAATTAACAGCAATAAATTATATATTTTAATGCATTTAAAAGAGGAAATTTTAAGTTGTATATGTTCCTAGAATAAAAATTTAAAAAGAAAAATCCATGGAACTGCATAACACAAGCAGTGAAATCTACATTAAACCATGGACTATAGTCAATAGAACAATTATAAAAATCTGCCTTCATCCCTTGTAACCAAAGCAAGGTGTTAATAGTAGGGGAGTATATAAGAACCATGTATTTTTTATTTTTTATTTTTGCATGAGCCGGCATAGGGAATTGAACTTGGGTCTCTGGCATGGCAGGCAAGAATTCTGCCACTGAGCCACCATCACACTGCCCCAAGAACCATGTACTTTATGCATGATTTTTCTATAAACCCACAACTTCTCTATTAATAATTTAAAAATGATACCGCAGCGAAAATTTTATTTGGTCACAATGTAAAGAATGACTTACAAGAATATCTGAAGACAGGCAAGGCTATTTATAACAGATCATATCAAGGTCAAAACTTGCATTGTGATGCCTTTGCCAAACCCTTGAAATCTTATTCATTTACGAAAGAAAAAGAAAAGCAAGTATTTATGCCCAGAACTGAAAGTTAATATTTTCTGGTTATAAAAAAGCATTTAGAAATCAAATGTATTATAGAATTAAAAAATGAAGAATATAGAATTAAAAAAATGAAGAATATAGAATGTGTTTTTCATTTCTCTTTCAATTCTCAGGTGGCTGCATCTTCTCCATTTATACCAAATGTGCAGTTACATTTTTTGAAAAGTCCAGAAGAATCACATCATTAGATGTGTTTAACAGTAAGCACTTGTACTAACAGATCTCAAGCTTATATTAAAATAGAATTCTGCAGGGATTGGAAAGCTTTTGTTTGGCTTAAGTTTCAGTTTTGTTGTGTTTTGTTTTGTGGTACAAAAATTAAATGCAGACACATCTTCACATAGGCAGTCCTTTATTTTCTTTTCCTTCAGCTGATTTCAGTGATCTCAAACCTTGCAATTACTGTGGAGAGTTATATACAAAAACCAGCGTGCATTTTATGAGAGATTTAGGGAATTATCAAGGATAATTTTGACTATTGGGGATTTTCAGCACTGTAGCTTGATAGATAACCTGGAGTAAGCTGCCACTCTCGTGAGATTTGGAAAGACTAATAAGTATTCTAGAAAATATTTTAAAATTCCATGCATACCTTGTAGAATAGCATGTAGGCTATAGACCATTTTGTATTTCGGTTTTCCAAGTGACTAGTGCCCATTACACTATAAATGATAACTAACTGTTTCAATACAATGATTCAAATGTCCTTTGGGAATGATGTGATATAAATGCCAAGCAGAGCTATCAGGTTGGGGAAGTGACATTATGGAATAATACAATGTCACTGAAAATGAAGAAATTTAAATATAATTAATTTACTCTGCCCCAGGAAGAAGAAAGGAAAGAACTCACATGACAGTCTTGCTACATGTTTTTGGTCACATAAATATTAGAATTCCTGCTTGTTCCTGAAATTTCTCATGCAGCGTGAATGTATATCAAATCAAGTTAGTGTCGATGTACATGATGCTTTTTGAAAGGGGACTGGCAAGGGACTCAATCCTACTAGAGCAAGTTTGAAAACACTAGCGATTTTGTTAGAGCCTGTTGTTTTTGTGTATTTCAGTGACAGTTTAGCACTGATACCCACTGCTGGCCTTATGTTCCTGCATCTGCTGTGAGAAGAAAACATTTTCCCCTTAAAGTAGCATCACCATACTAATTGTTTTCACTTTCTGTTCACGCTAAGGACTAGATGAACACTTTCTCTCAAGGCATGCACATGAAATCATTTGACTAAAGCAATGGCTTCTTTTTCAATAGGGTTCAATTAAAGATTTTATTCGTAGCTCTAGGACCTTCAAGTCACCTTCCATCTACAGTATTTGCCTCTATTAAATCTAACCTAGCCTGAATTTTTACAATGCCAGATGAAGACACTGAAATGTGAAATACTCCATCAATTGACTCTTCTTACTAACTAACACCAATATGATTGGTTAGAATGAAAATTATTTGTTGCTGGTTTGCTATCATGTAGGCATCACTTTTAAGACCCATCCATGACATTTGTTTAAATGCCTTCATATTTTGGCCTCCTGAGAATATGCTTTAGAAAGTTTCCATTGTGATTTTGCTTTTCATTCATGGGTTGTTTTAAGTGCCTTACTTCATTGCCACACTTTGAGAATGTGTTCACTATCTTATTGTTAATGAGTTCTAGCTTAATTGTGCTATGTTCAGATACTATATTAATTATGACTTCAGTCTTTTAAAATTTTTTGAAACAAAATATGGTTGATTTTGGTAAACTGTGATCTAGAAAAAGATATGCATGGAACAATTATTGCAGTGTTCTATATTTGTTCTATATTTGTCTGTTAGGTCCTGTTCATGAATTTTGCTGTTCAAATCTTCTATATACCTTTCTCTCTCTTTCTTATAGACCGGTTGATTAGAAGAGTTGCTCTAGATGAGTTAATACCACTACCTCTATTTATGAAATTTTGCAAACTTTAATACCATTTATTTCCTCTTGCCATCACATTTTGGGCTCTTGTTTATATGTATTGAATTTGTCATGCATTTTCAAGTTAACAAGAAAGTATTATTGTTGCTTTGTTGCAATCAGTATTCATTAGATTTTTGTACCCTATTTATCTTTTCATATTCTTTTATTCTGCTATTTCCCTCTTTATATCTAGGATCATTTTCCCTCCGCCTGAAGAACTTCTTTTAGGTTTTTTTTCTATTTAGAAAAACGTTTTCTAAAAAAAAAAATCTCTGTTTCTCTAAAACATCTTTATTATACCTTCATTATTTGAAGCATATCTTGATAGCGTTTATTTTTTTTCAGCACTCTAAGCATGTCACTGTTTGACTTCTGAAGTATATTTATTTATACTGATATGGCAGATGTTACTTTTATGGTTTGCATTTTTAAAAAGATGTATATTTTTCTTTTGGCTGATTTAAGATTTTCCTTTATGTTGTTTGCTTGTTTATGATATGATCATATATGAATTTCTCTGCATGTAACCTGATTTGGTTTCTAGAACTTGTGTCCTCATTGATTTGATGTCTTTCTTCAATATGGGAGATTGTTGGCCAATATTTTTGTAATGATTGCTTTGGGCATATGATTTTTCTGAGGCTAGTTATGCTGTATTAAACACCTTTACCATACTTGAATGTCTCAAGGTCTTTTCTAGAGTTTTCAAATTGTATTCTCTATTCTTCAATCTGAATCTTATCTATTGACCTATATTCCAATTCACCAATGCTCTTTTCTCTTGTGCCGTGTATAATTTAGTTACACCCATCTATCAAGGTTGTGATTTCAGTTACTCTTTTATCTAGAATTTTTATTTGTTTCATTTTCATAGATATTTGTTTGCTGGCAAAGTTCTCATAATTTATTTTTTTCTTAATCCCAATTATGTAAAAATCTGTCTGATTAGCCATGTCTAGGTCACAGGAGAATCCAATTCTATAGATGTTTTTTTCTCTTCATTTTTGGTCATTTGTTCCTGTCTGCTGGCATGTCTGTTAATTTTTTATTGAATGTATGAAAAATTGTAGAACTTCTGGATTTTATTTTCCTTTGGAGATTTGCTTTCTTTTTGGCAGGCTGTTAAAGCAGGAAAGGCAACATTGACTCAGTTAGGATGAGAGATTCTTTGGGGCTGAGGTTTTCGTGAAGTCTGCTCTACTTCTGTTTTAACCTCTCCAGCGTCTTCACTGAAAGCTATGTTTCTTTCCATAGCTCCTCCTCTTTTGCAGTCTCTGAGTTCCAGTTTTGCTGGTATTCCTTAGCTTTCTAGCCTCTCAGCAGCTACTTTTTGCTTGGCTTGTTTATTTCTTGCTGCAGGAATCTTAGGAATCAGCAAATTATTTTAGAGTAAAAGCAATGGAGAATTCTACTTTTTCATCTCTGCTAGCCCTGTGAAATGGCCAAACACTTTATACTGTTATTTTCTGCTTGGTTTCTATGCCCCCCTTAACAAGCCCCTTCCTCAACTAACACAAACACAAATGCAGAGGAGAAGATCATGTTCATAGCAATGCAATGCCCTTCTTTCTAAGATTGGCTTTTTAAAGTAAGCTGCTTTGACTGCTCTCTGATATTTTCAAACAGTTATTTTTCTCAAATTTAGATTTTATCTTTATTCTTGAAAGATGGATATTTGTCTGAATTAATGCACTTCATAATACAAAGAAGTGGAACTCTCCCAAAATCCTGAACAGAATACTGGTTTATTGGAAAGAATTTTAATCCATAGCATTGAAGGTAGGTTAAAAAAGCATAAATAGATCAATGAATAAATATATAAATGATAGGAAAGAGGAAGTAAAATAGAAAAATAGGAAAAGAAGCCTTGGGAATGTATTTGCAATAGAAAAACTTTATCCGTGTTAGTTTTTGTTGGCTCTATGATGATTATTTTGTATCAACTTTTTCAGATTAAATTTAGGTCTGTTATGGTTTCATTCAGCAATAGAAATTCAAGCATTATGTGAATGAGATGAGCAGGGAAAATGTGTCAAATCAAGGAAAAATTTCTAGTTCCTAATTCCCCAAGTTCCATAAAATAACTACACATATATATGCATTCCTTAGGCCTGTGTTTTCGGTTTGCTAATGCTACTGGAATGCAATGTACTAGAAATGGATTGGCTATTATAAAGGGGATTTATTAAGTTACAAGTTACAATTCTAAGGCCATGAAAATGTTCAAATTAAGGCACCGAAAAGAGGATAACTTCTCTCAAGAAAGGCTGATCGAGTCTGGGGTTTCTCTGTAACATGAGAAGGCAAATGATAATGTCTGCTAGCCCTTGAATGGGTGAGGTCACATCTCCATATAAACAACCTAATTAAGAGGTCCAACCCGCAGCTGGGTGGGTCAAATCTCCATGGAAACAATCTAATCAAAAAGGTCCCACTCGTAATAGATCTGCCCCCACAAGATTAGATTTAAAAACATGGCTTTTCTAGAGTATATCAGAGCTTCAAACCAGCAGCTGTTAAACTATTTTGAATGAAATGAAACAAGATCTATTTCTCCTACATTCTCAAGCCATAGAAAATGTAGACTCAATTGCTAATTTAATTTAACAAATTTATGACTTTTCTTATTTATAAATTCTTAAAAATCACACAATTCTAATGCATAAGAAATAACGTGAACGTTAATTAGTTTGACAAAGCAGGAAACAGTTAAAAGTTATCACAAAGACAGATAATGTTGACAAAAATTTGATTAACCCGAACCTGCAAGGATGAAGAAAATATCTATTCGTTTTCCTGTGGTGTGTTTTGAAAGCAATAGAATACCTTAGCATGCACAATGTGCGGTTTAAGTGCCATTCCCTACTAAAAGGAATCAGAGATCTTTGAAGAAGTGGCTGATTTAAGTCTAGAGTAGAAAACAGCAAAACGAGCATGGAACATATTGTCATACCAGAAAGCAAGAGAGCGCTGATAGATTACTAGGGCCACTTCAAAAGTATTGAGGAGTCAACCTGAGAGGTTTCACTTGCCAAAGTTTCAACAAGTGAGCATCAGTAAGAATAATAATTGCAATGGTTTGAGATTTATCGTGTATGTTTAAATGCATAAATTCATAATGATGCTAAAAACAAAAATAAACAAAAACCCATCATTGTTCCTTTTTGTAAGATAGAAAGAAAAAACTCATTATTTTGAAAACCGGCAAGCAAAAGGAAAGAGTCAACCATTTTTGCTGCATTTGGTGTATAAACTGCAGCTCAGCATAGCCAAATATTTGATTAGGGAAGACATTTCTCGTCACTGAAGTATTTCAGCTAATAAATGAAGAAGGAAGGACAGGATTAGAATATCACTATTTTGCAATCTAAAATGAAATAATTAGGCAATGGTAATCAAGGATGTTCAACGTTTCAAAGGAGACAAGCACACATTATATAATTTCTGGAGGGGAAAGCATATAGGTAATTTTTCATAGAGAAAGACAATATGTGTGGCAGAGTCTTGCCCCCCAAAATCAAACCTGAATCTCATCAGCTGTCTGGAAAAAACTAAACTGCCAACTTAGAGGAAATACAGGGGACAGAGCAATTTTCTCAGCTACTTCAAGTGGTTGTGGCAACAATAACCACACTGTGGGAAACTGTATAGAACAAACATCTTGTTTTTTTCCAACAAAAATTTATAAGGAAGAAGAGGGAGTGATAGTCTGCAGAATAAGAAATACTTAAAAAAACACCTCATGTATAAATGGACCTTGTGTGCATATTAAATGAAGCTAAAACAAAGTATTGAAATGAATGCCTCCAATAGAAAATTGGGGGGAAAGTGAGCATTGACATAATATTTGATATTAAGGAATTATTGGTAAATTATTTTAGGTATAATATTGGCATGTGGTTATATATTTTTGAGGAGTCTTATTTATATATATAAGCTGGCACGTTTGCATATAAAAGGACATTTTTGGGGTTTTCTTAAAAGTAAGCTCTGATAGGATAAATTGGTAGAAATATGAATGAATCAAAATGGACCAGGAGCTCTTAATTGTTGAAACTGGGTGATGGGCAAAGGGAGCTTCATTATATTATTCTCTATGATGTATGGAAACTTGGAGAAATAGCAGGAATCTAACACTGTGTATTATTTTAGGCAAAGTAAAATAAGTAAGGGACATTTAACAAAATTTCAATAGCCTTTTTTTTTTCAGGAAAGGAGAGGATCTTGCAAGTAAGATCCTCTTTTTCCTGAGAATCTCAAATTTGTCATTTCCACGAGGTTTTCATAAAACAATATTTCATGTTGTCCTGAGTAATCAAGTACAATAAGCCAGGACAATTTTTAATCAGAGAGCTGGAGAACCACTTAGGCTTCTTTATTATCCACAAATACTCTAATGGGAATCAATCACACCCAATTAAAACTCAAGGAATTATGAATCTTTAATAGGCTTATCATGAGGTAATTCAGCCGTTAAGTCCTCTTCAGGTTCCTACTGGTGAGACTCTCAAGCTGGAAACTAATCAACTTTATGACATCATTTTCAAAGAAGCTTTGTGATTTTTGTTTGAAACGAACATAGAAGGGCTTTGCAATTTGCACCAGAATTAAATTTCCTATTTACTTATTTGAATTTTTCAAGCTCTACATGGCTCCTGTGAGTCTATGTTTATTTTACATAGAATAGTTTTGATGACACTAAGTAGTTTTGATGACTCCAAATATACTTAGCCATCTAAATAGATTTTTGGCTATTATGTATTCCTCTTCAATAACTTAGCCCGACCCTTCTCCATGACCTTCATTTAATCCAGGGTGCATAGGAAAGCCTGTCGTTCATTTTGTTACAAGTGACATGTAAACAGCATAAGAGACATGAACTTTCTCTCCTTGATCTTGGTATCATGATGTTCAAGATAGCAGACTTCGGCCTTAGACCATTTGGTTTGACACTCAGCGAGCAGCATCAACAACCTCTCTGTGACTTCTTTTTGTGATCTAAGAAAATTGAATCTGCATATTTCTTGTATATTTATTGAGTGTTAAATAAGATACCACATATGAAGTGTCTTAAATGATGCCTTGTGCATGGTGGCTCTTTAGTAATTGAGGAAAAACAGAAATCTTTTCTTCTATCTCTGGCTGAGACACAATTACAAAGCCCACCTTGGAGTGATGCTATCCTTTTACTTTCTCACCCAGCGCAAGTCACTACCTTACCTAGCTTGAGTCCCTATGTGTGTGTGTGTTGTGTGGTGAAAAGGAGCATGTAGGTGATACAATGCATCTGTTGGTTCCCAGTTTTGAAATATTCTTAGAGAATGGAATAGGGAAAAGGAAAATTCTCATCAGAATGCATCTAGCAAGAGTATTTATGTCTATTTAATTTTAAATATGATAAAAAAAGAGCAATTTTTTTTCAGTGTTAAGAGGAACAAAGAGCCTTGTTTGAAACATTTGGGAGAACCCAACCAGCTGCCCCAACCTCTCTGAAGTTTTCTTTGCAATTGCCAATTTCACCCATGAAAATCCATTTAGGAAAGATTTTTCCCCCTAGCTTTTCTTTTCACCCTTGCTATGGTATATATTTTTTGTAACATGATTATGCTTGCAAATGAGTATAAATAAGTCATTAAAATACACAACATAATGCATAATTAATTGATATGATTACAATAGTGAGCACGCAGAATGCATATTTATACAGATGCCTGTTCAACCACTTAGACACTGCATGTACACGTCAGTTTAGTTAGCACAGAGTAACAACCCCACTTCTCAGTGCCTACCACCAGATACGAGATGTTACTGATAAGGAACTGTCTCATTATGACTCTGCAGATATAAAATGCTAACAGTTTTGTAATGTTTTTGCATGAGGAAGAGCAAAGAAATGTCAGTATTGCAGGGTGTTGAAAATAGATGGTCATTCATATTTTAAAACTTCAAATTTCTGTATGAGACTAAAAGGAGAAATGTTTATTTGGTGCAAAATTTATATTTTGACTAGTGCATTTCCTAATTTAACTTGTATGGTCAGTTTAATTGTACACCATAAGTACATAGAACCTTGAATAGGGCATGAGATTTTATTGGTTTGTCCAGGTTAATATGATGCCCAAATAAATCCCAGAGTGATTTGAACAGTAAATAAAGAAGTATTTATAAAGTCCCCTTTGTGGGAATATGTAGAAAGGGGGAAAAATTCAACTTCCTCATTTGGAGAATTCCTGATATTCTCACAAGCCATGGGGACAACCAAATCAATAGGCTGAGCCCTTGATCTTGGGATTTGCCCCTATGAAACTTATCCCTGCAAAGGATAGGCTAAACCTTCTTAAAATTAGGCCTAAGAGTCACCCCCAGAGAACCTCTTTTGTTGCTCAGATGTGGCCTCTCTCTCTAAGCCACCTTGGCAGGTGAATGCAGGACACGACTCCCAGGGGTGTCAATCTCCCTGGCAATGTGGGACAGAAATCCTGGGATAAGCTGGGACTTGGCATCAAGAGATTAAGAAAACCTTCTGGACCAAAAGAGAAATGAGACAAAATAAAAATTGAGAGATTTCAAACAGTCGAAAAGTTATCCTGGAGGTTATTCTCACCTCATTCTCATCTCTCTATTATATAGAGATAACCTTTTTAGTTTATGGTATATTAGCGAGGCTAAAGGGAAGTACCTGAAACTGTAAAGCTGTGTTCCAGTAGTCATGTTTCTTAAAGATGATTGTATAATGATATAGCTTTTACAATGTGACTATGTGACTTGAAAACCTTGTGTCTAATGCTTCTTTTATCTAGGGTATGGACAGATGAGTAAAAATATGGATTAAAAAATAAACATATAATAGGGGAAATGAAATAAAGTAAGTAGACTGAAATACTCGTGGTCATTGAGAGGGAGGGGTAAGGGATAAGGGATATGGTATGTATGAGTTTTTCTTTTTCTGTTTTATCTTGCTAGAGAGATGCAAATGTTAAAAAAAATGATCATGGTGATGAATACACAACTATGTGATGATATTGTGAGCCATTGATGATACACCATGTATAGAATGTTTGTATGTCATGAATGTTTGCATGTTTATTTGTTAAGGTTTATAATAAAAATATTTTTAAAATTGTCAGTTTTGTAATTACCTAACAAGACAGACACTTGGACAAATGAGACATTTATGTGGTTTACCACAGTGTAAAAGGTTTATTGAAGGAGTCAAAGGTTGTGCTGTTTGAATTTCCTGTTACCATGTCTAACATGGGTGAGAATGGGTCAGCTCATTCTCATCCAAAATGTTGAGTGCCTAAGCCTTTCAAAATCTCAGCTAAGGTGCCTGACTATCGCTCCTCCTTTAGGAGAAGGATATTTCTTTACTGATAGCAGCTCTACAAAGTTAACTTTATTTGAGTGTGTCTACTGCAGTGGCTAGAATGCTGGCCTTATTTACCTGTCCCCATTATTAGGTATCTGACATCATCACAGCCAAGATCCGAAGTGGTCCTCTTTTTTTTTTGCTAAGGCTCTGCCCACACTTGCTAAAATAATTCCCTTGATCCACTCTGGCACTTCTCTTGCCTGTTAACGGAAAGGGGATGTTCTGCCTGTTGGATTAGACTCCTTTCTTAATGAATTTTAGATCATCTCTGCCACCTTGGAAGAGCTAGTTTCCACTTTCAAACTTAGCTGAGCCTCTTGTTTTAATAATTATTGTAAATTAGTGATTTTTCAACTTAGAAGCAATCAGAGTTAAAAGGTAATCGTGTATTATTTCATTCCAGGTTACATTTATAGAAGCTGGTCTAGTGTCAGGCCACCAGCTCTTAATCCAGTGACCTTGGGAAATTGCCTAATGTTTCTGTATTTCAGTTTTCTCAGATGTTAAAGAGGGATGGATAACAATAATAATAATTATTATTATCTGATGGAATTAAGTGTGCTTAACCTAATGCCTAGCTCGTAATAAGGGGTCGCTAACTCTTGCTCTTGGTGTTATTATTACTTCCAGGGGTAATAGTCAAAATACTTCACAACTGATAAGGATATATAGGCATTTGCTTGCTAAGTTTCCAAGGTCAGCGCCAAGGGCTCCATTTCTAACTCCGAGGGGGTTAGAAACCAACTCGCTGGTTGGGGGTAGAACATATAGGATGGGGCTAACACATAAGAATTACAGTGGGCTTCCAGGGCCTGGGGCCCCAGAATGGTCTCATAGCATTCCCACCAGCCGTGTGGGGTGGGGACCATAGCCGAGGCTCAGATGGGCCTTCTCAGGTTCCATGGGGAGACAAAGGGCTGTGCCAGGCACTGACTGAAATAGCCATCTACGAATCAGAATGGACCTAAGCCATAGAGCTGGCTCCTGGACAGTCCTTACTGTACCTAAATTTGCTGGTTTGAGGGGATATCTACAGATGAGGAATTTTACCAAGTGGCATGGCTATACCTGAATACCTGTGGTATATCAGCCCTGATTATTTCCTAAAATATATTTATTAAGGCCATTGGTATTTCTAAGCAGACTTTGGGTATTCAAGCATAGGATCAAAATCAAATGAATGATATGGACAGCACTTAAATTTAGTGATTTTTTTATGTGGTATCCCATTTGGTTATATGCATTTTGAAGCTTTTCTTTTTGCCTTGAGTAAAGCAGTGATCCTATAATATCATGTACAGTTATATAATTTATTTTTAAATATTAAAGGGTGTATTTAAACTTGAAGAGAATCATGTGATAATCAACTCAGAAAACACACATGCACACACATACACGCACACACACAAGGTCACACTACCAGACAAGCACAAAATCTTAGAACAAGCATTCATACAGAGCTCAGACAGTGATAAGAGCTAATCTAGGAACAAAAACTCTGAATGAAAATGTATTGTTTTCTGCTTCAATGCTTTTGTGCCCTGGGATAACCAGAAATAATTATTGAAACAAGCCTCTTGTTAATAATAATTACGCTTTGTTTTATGAAAACAAGAACAAACAGCAATTATCTATAATTTCTGATTTGTGAAACCTTCTCATTATGCTAAGACTCCTTGTCTGGGTTTGATAATATTATATTATGTGTGCTAGGAAAACTCAACAGCTTTTTGTTTTGTTTTGTGTAAATGTTTCAAACCATACTGGGCAAGGCTGATTGATGCAATGCAGGCTTAATTGTTTCCTGTTTTCATTGGGAAGCATATATTATTAGATATAATCTATGCTTGGATTCCTTCATAGAAAGAGAATGATTAACAGCAACAGGAACAATAAAAGTAAGTAAGAAAGAAAAGAACAACATACATTGCCCCTATGTCAGCAAAAACTGGTTCGGGAAAAGAGAAATAGAAACCAGGCAGTCATTACCAAAAGATTCTTAAGAAAATGTAATATATATGAAAAATATGAAGAAGTTACATTTTAATACATACTAATATATTTTCACATACTAATATATTTTCCTACTATCTCTACTTTGAATAATCCTTAGTTTGTATTACGTTAGTACTTATGGACTTAATTTGAAAGCAACAATTTTACATTTTTCTCAGATTCTTCATCTGCATTATTACATTCATCTTGATAGATTATAAGCTCTTTGAGGGAAGGAATAATTTAATTCCTTTTTGTTTCAGTTCTCTACTGCATTATTCAACTTAATGGTTTGAATAACAGCTTTATATTTATAACATGAATGGTCATCAAATGATCAACTGGCTCAGTGGTTTGGTAACTTTACCATTAGTTTCCTCAGCTCTAAAAATACAGATGATGATAATACCCAATTCTTAGGGTTTTTTTGAAGCTTGAATAAAATGATGCAAACAAGGCATTTAGCACAGTGTCTGATCCAAAATTAAGCTCTCAATACTTGCCAAAATCTGTTGATTTTATTATTGTAACTATAGAGCAGAACCTAAGTCACACTCCCTTATTTATTTTTCTAGTAGTCCAAACTGAATTAATTCTACTTGATTTAATCCAGGGCTAATGAGACCCAATAAAAAGCTTCGGTTGCCTTATTCTACAGACATAGCCGAGTAAGATAGTGACTTCAGATTTGAGCAAATGGAACCTCCATATATCATTGGAAATACGGGTCAGGATTTCTTATGGCTATATCACTTCTTTGGAGAATGATTTATTTTTAATTTTGGGCTATTTTACATGGACAACGCAATATAAATATTGAATCTTGATAGCTGTGTAAGAAAGTTTCATATTTGAGTTATGAATGGATCATATTTTTTCTCTCCCTGGAATTGGTTCCCAAAGCCAAATAAAAACCAAAGCCACATAAACTCATAATTTTCCACAATACTATTTCACACTTCAAAAGGGTGGTGCTATCTAAAACAAAACCACTTAATCCATTTAATCATTTAAACAATTCATGGAAGGCAAAATGGTCTTTTAAATTCTCTACATAATGCTTTCTTAAAAGAAAATGAAAGTTTGAGTTAAGAATGTATCCTTTGGTATTAATACTTGCTTGATCTCTCAGTGACTTGAATGCTATGTCAGGATTTATAATTCCCCCAAAAGGCTAAGAATACTTCAAAATACATCTATCTGGAATGTATGTTTAAGGTGCCTATAAAAAACCAGGGATGGTTCAGTTACAGTAAAACTTTGCTAATCCATTGGCCCAATGGGGACCACTTTGAATTACATGATGTTGTTTTTTTAAAATGCAGGTTCCTTTCTTTTAAATATAACCAACAAATCAAAATAATAAGCAGTAATGTAATTGGTTTGTCTGCTTAAATAAGGATGTGAATGCCACATGCATTGAAATAATTATGATACATTGCCTTAGATAAATTCTAAATAATTTGTGTTCAGTAATCATTTAGCCATAATTCCCTTCATAATAAAGGAGATACCATAATCAACTCCTATTTTTATAAGTCTGGGATTTATAAATGGTATTTAAACCATTTATATAAATAAAATGGTATTTATGTAATTTTCAATTAGGGGATTAGTGTTCTACCTTACAGAAAAACCCAAACATTCATACAAACTGATCTCTACATTTAGAAGCAATATTTTTATGTGTTAGAATAAATGTTACATTGTGTGGATTGCTTTAAGGAGGAGATGAAGAGATAGAATTGAACAAAGTCATTCTGAGTGATAAAAGTTAACCTATATGCATGCGTATGTACTATATAATAGTTACACTGGCATTCAGAAATAAGAATAGTACCCGAAATGAAGGCATTGAATAATATCTGTCCAATGAAGGCATTGAATAACAAAACAAAAAAATATGTCTTATGGTATATTTTCTTAGTTAGATACCAAAGGGTCAGATAAGAGTGAGAGAGCAAGAAAAATGCTACAGGGTGGGTAAATAATGAAGAAATGCAGAGAGGTAATGATATACTAACTCGGAGGGTGAAGAAAGCATGAGATACAGAAATAAATGGAAAAATAGAGAAGCTATTGACCAGAGATGTGTATAGCGTCTGGGATTGTACATTTTAATGGTTTCCAATGGTTTTGAAAGCAAAAAATAAAGTTGAGAAGAAACCCAACATATATTTTTGATTAATGTAGAACTGCTTTGTGTTAAAATCCAGTTCACATTCTTGGAATTCAATCTCCTTTCCTTTCTTTTCTCCCAACCCGGTCTGCAAGGGGGCCTGGACAACCTCTTGTGCTCCCAGGATTATAATTTAAAAGACCACCAGGGTTAAGAACATAGGAAAATACTGCAAACATTTTAATTTATATGAAATGATTTCAAAGTTTGGAGACACAATTTACTTTCCTTATATTATGCATAGTCCCACGCCCCGCCAAAAAGAGAAAGAAAATGTGCAATGAGTTGAGTCAACAAGATTAAGACAAATGATTTTCTTTTACAAATAAAGAATGTCTAGTCTTAAAAATAAACACAAATCAGTTTGAAAACTGCTATACTAGTACTCATAATTATCCGGAAGCTGTGGGATATAGACTTTTGCTTTAATGAATTTTAGTTATAGACAGATTTAGAGGCTCTGATGTTGTGGAGTAATATTTCATCATGTGACCTTACAGGATACAACTTCTAAAGACAGCACTGTACTTCTCTGTTGCATTTACACAATTCCAGGCTTATGTACGTTACCAATGCATTTTTCCCAAGAGCCAAAAGAAACCAGAGCAAGAACCAACCTGAGAAAATGAGGATTTCTATTTCTGCTTCTCCCTGTAGGGTCTGTTTTTTGTCCCAGACCTTGAACTGTCAGAATAAATCTTGACAGTGTGGGAAGTAGAGGGCAATAGTGAAACTGGAGATCAGTTTAAAATTTATGATATGTAAACCTCTAATAAATTTCAATAAATTGACAGAAAAACTTGACTATAAATTAGACTTATATATCTGGTTCTAAGCCATTATTTTATAATATTCACCTAGGAAAAACTTTAAAATTTGGGAGAAAATTGATGCAATTAATCAATAATTCTATTACTGACATATTCAGAAATCTTCAATTTTTTTCTTTCAGTAAAAACTGGGGAATTTTATAAAATGTTTTCAGGAATGACATATTTGCTGGGTCTCACTTCTCTTTTTTCTTCCTTTCCTTGATCATAACTCAGCCTAATATTTGATAATGTCATTAGGCATGGAGTATGGTAGCCTTTATTGAACAATAATGATGGTGGTGATGATGATGGTAAATGATAATGATAAGTACTAATCGAGTACTCTGGTAAAATCTTTATATAAATTTTGCCGTTAACCAAAACCCCTCAAAAAATCTATGAAAAACATATTTTTTTCAATGAGTTTCAAAGTAGAGATTAAATAACCTTTCGAAGGTCACATAACTAATAGATGGAGGATTTGGATTCAAACTGAGGCAGACTGATTGCAGAGGTGGTCACCATAACAATTACATCACTTCACTCTGAGTGGGAGATATGGCCTATCAGTGATAGAGTATGAGCTCTGATGGAGCATTAATTCCCTTTGAAGCTTACAGAGAGGCTTTTTCTTTTTCTTTCTTTCTTTTTTGTATGCTGTATAATGGGGTCACATTTCATTCTTTTTCCATTTGAGTATCCTGGTATTGCTGCACCATTTGCTGACTTTTTTGTTTCTTTTCTTGGTTTCTTTGTTTGTTTGGAAAGTGCGTAGGCTGGGAATCGAACCCGGGTCTGCTGCTACCACTGACCTACCCTCGCACCCCCATAGAGAGACTTTTCATTTGTATGTCAATAGCAGTTCTTAGCCCTGTATTCCTGAAAGATGTCCCATTTTTCAGTTTCATTCCACAAATGCTATTCAGATGTCTCCAAAGCATGCATATATGCTTTGGAGACATCTGAATACACACACATATATATATATGTATGTATACATATTCATCATACATCACATACATCATATATATATATATATATATATATATATATATATATATACTAGGTATTGTGGTATCTATAAATATTATTCTCACAAAGTGCTTAAAATATATTACTCATTTAATGCTTATTTATAGAAAGCACTATTATAATAATTATGTTTTTACCCTATTTTAAAGATATAAAACAATGAAAGCACAGAAAGAATAAATAATTTGCCTATCCATTTCTCAAAATTGCATTGGCTGATTTTCCTTTAATAAATTACACATGTGAATGCAAAACTCAGAATGTTTTCTAATTTCTAAATTTCATAGCCAGATACAATTGCTTTGGAATTCTTTGTAAGGCTATGTGTAGGACAGAGGCTACCCTACACAAAACATAGGTTAGTATCTTCAGGGTTGTGTAGGGGTTGGTATTATTTCAATTACTTCATATTATAGGAATTCTAAAATGCCACATATTGCTTGAGAGGTGTAAAAATTATAAGTGCCTATTGTGCAAATAGTGATACCCTCCAATGGTTGTTACCCTACCAGCTGGCATTATTTAAACTTGCCCTTAGTTCTTCACCAGGATACAGATGAAAAGGATGAGTTTATTCCAAACATCTCAAATTCATCTCACATGTGGCCACAAACTGTACTCACAGACCAATTCAACTGAAACCATCATCTTAAGTTTCCACTCAGTTAACAAAACTAAACATCTTACTACTGATTCAGAAAAACAGACACTGTTTGAAGTATTCCATAATGCTGAGATGAGGTTGAGAACCATAGCACCATCTCTTAAAATTAAAAATAAAGGATTTTGCTCCTGCTGCTGTATTATTGCATCATATTAATTTATAAAGTGTGAATCCAGGGAATGTTAGAGTTTGGGGGTTTCTCTTTTAAAACACAAGAGTCTAACTCTACTAATTCTTTACCACGTAGAGATGTTTCCTTTAAACTGTTTTGTATTGCTATAAACACCTCCTGCTAATTGATGTTATTGATTGCACCAGCTCTTTTTACAAATTAAACCCACACACATTTCATCATCTGCCAGTCTTCGTCTTCCTTTTTTTTTTCCTACCTTGTCTTTGTATCTTTCAATCTGGCCATCTCCCACCCATAATTATGTTGCTAACTTCAGTTTTAATTGTTGACATTCACAAAGGTGAAAGGATTTCATTTTTTAATGGCTATTTTCACAAACTCAAATTTCCTCTTTTCATTAATTCATTTTCTTAATCTTAGCAAGTTTCGGTCTTCAAAGGAAAGGAAAAAAGTAACAAGAACAATGTCCTGGTGTAGGTTTGGAAATATAGAACCTTCTTTGTTTTGCTATTTTTATGGACTCCTTGTAAAGATACTAACAATTGAAACGTAATTTAAAATATACGATAGTGTGTTTGTGCATAAGAAACTATTTTTCACAATAGCAGTTTTCCTGCAACTAATTTGTTTTTAGAGTTCCATGCCTTTAGGCTAACAAGCAATCTAAGTTTGTTTAATCTTAAACTTTTCTCTCAAAATTAGTTTGCTCTGGTAGCAAATGAAAAATGTTTTCCCTTTGGACTCCTGCATACATAAATTAAAATGCAGGCTGCTCTGCATCTCAGAAAAGTAGAAAGCTTAAGAGTTCACTCTGGAAGTAGGCAGCTTAAGTACAGGATAATGTCCCTATTTCTTAGAATGGGGCGTTCCTATTACTTGAGATCTTTGAATACACAAACCATAGCAGTCTGTTGGTGATGTTAAGAGGGAAAGGTGTGGGTTGTAGTACCCAAACATATTTCATTGCTGCTACGTTCATTTGGATTTCTGGTTTAGTTTTTTTAAGATATATGGCATAACTTTACTGGTGTCACAATATTTTCAGTTGTGAAAAGGGGACCATAGAGCAGCAGGAGCACAGTTATAAGAGCTAAATGTCACTGATTAGAACTGGAAAGTTGGAACTGAGACTGTAACCTCTGGAATTACATTGGATTAATCTCTTTTACAAACCTACCATTCAACGTCTGTTCATAAGAGGGACTCTCTCACTGTGATTCTTTCCCTGTGACATCTTTATGTTTCTACAGCTTAGCTCAGTATGACTACGAAGTTGGTGTTAACTAAATGTTAATTGAATGAATAAATGAAGTAATTAGTCCAGTAAGTTTGTAGATCTTTAAAAACTGTGAATGCTGATGTTTTCCCTCATGGTTTTGTCAGTGTGTAGGTTATCTAAACAAGTTATATAAGCACAGTTAAATAAATGATGATAAAGGAATGCTGATGATGCTATCCATGACTTATTGTGGATGATTTGCTTTCTTTCTGCAAAATCAACTAGAACAACCAACAGAACTGGTTGTTGAGATTCTAGCAATATTTCCAAAGGTACTTTAGGGAATTTAATTAGATGATTTTAAAATTTTCTAGGGGAAACATGTATACAAGCGCAGCAAACTATATATTATTGACATTGTATCAAGTATTTATTTGTCATTTTCTTAGGAATGATTGTGTAATAATATCAAGTTTGACCATCCAGGAAATTGCATGTTATACATGCTTCCCAATTGAATAATGTTTTAATATCCTTCAGTAAAATATTTATGTTTACCTCCACATAGGCCTTGGATGCTTCTTGATTTAGTTAAAGGTATTTCTTGTAACGTTTTGCTCTATTTATTGCCTTGATATATTTCTCATATATTTTTGCTGATATGTAAGAAAACAATTTATTTATTTATTTTAGTAACCAGAGCTTACTAACTCTTTTCTAGGTATATCTTTTGGAGACTTGAGGTACTTAATTACACGTAGAAGTACAGACTTTGTTTTCTACTTTCAAAGAATAAGGCCTTCTTTCCCTGATTCTACCATATAACTTTGACTAAAAATTTTGAAATATTTTAAAATAATAAAGACAGAAAGGAGCATTCTTGTCTATTCCTGGCCTTAATGAAATTGCTTTTAGTGTTTCCCAGTAAGTTGTGATACTGGATATGGATTTGTGCAGATATTCTCTATTATGATTAGATAGTGTGCTTGTCTGAAAGGATTTATGTACCCTAGAAAAGCCATTTTTCACTCCTAATCAATCTTCTGGGAGCAACGGCTTCTTTTAATCCCTATTCGCAACTATAGGTTGGAAACTTGATTAGGTTGTCTCCATGGAGATGTGACTCAATTATTTGAGAGTATTAAACTTGATTAGATGGAGACGTTTCTCTACCCATTCTATGTGAGACTTGATTAGTTTACTGGAATCCTATAAAAGAGAATGATAGGAGATTCTGAGAGAGCAGAGAATGATGACAGAATGGCAAGAGTCATGAGGAGAACACCACAGGACCACGAAGCAGAGAGTCCACCAGCCAGTGACTTCTGGAGCTGAAGAAGGAAAATGCCTCCTGGAGAGCTTCATGAAGCAAGAGGCCTGAAGAAAAAGCCAGCAGATACCATCATGTTCTCCGTGTGCCCCTCCAGTTGACAGAGAAACATCACTGGACTTCTTAAACCAAGGTATCTTTCCCTGGATGCCTTAGATAAGACATTTCTATAGACTTGCTGTAATTGGGACATTTTCTCAGCCTTAGAACTGTAAACTAGCAACTCATTAAATTCCCCTTTTTAAAAGCGATTCTGTGTCTGGTGTATTCCAGCAGCTAGCAAACTAGAACAGAGAGTAAAACTACTAATAATTTTTTTAATAAGGAATTTTATCAAATGCTTTTAAAATAAGTTCAAACAGGCTGTTTTTTTCCCTAAAATACATGAAATAAATTAAAACTACTGAAATAAAAATACTCAATCACTTTAATGCAAACTCTTCTAGGTCAGTTTACAGGCCTCTTTTAGTAAATTGGCTAATTTAATTTGATGGATTTAGCATTTTTGTGTCTCTTGGTCTGAACTTTTCTGGCATTGTACTTCCTTAGATTTTCTTGTCAGTATCACTCTCAGTGTATAAAACAAATTGGGAACTTCCTTTTTCTTAATGCTCCAGAGGGCTTATATATAAAAAAGACATCATTTGTTTTTGAAATTTTGAAAGAACATGGCTCTAGAACTGCCTATGCCTGAAGCTATTTTGGCAGGCAATTCTTTGACTATTTGTTTCAATTTCTTCTCTTCCTATCAGTCTTTTATTCCATTTTCTGCTTCTCGAATACATCTTAATTATTTATACATTTGAGATTTTCACATTTATTAGCCCACTTCCCCAACCATTCTCAAAACTTCAGAAATGCATTTAGCATTTTGATGACATTTCTTTTTTCTCTTCTTTTTCCTTCTATTCTCTCTCCTCACTATCACAGAGCACTGTCATTAAAATTACCAATTCTTCATCACCACTATTGTCAGCAGAAAATAGCTATGGTATCTCTCCCAGGTATTGTGCACCATAAGGAAATGTTTCAAATTCATAAATCACAAGTATATAGAACCATCACATATGCATAGTAAGATGCCAGTGACAAAGTTATTAATTTAGTCAACACTTGGAGAAATGTTTACATGTCTGTAAACATCTGGCTGTTTCAAAACATCTTTAATTGATTGAATATTTATCATTATATGTAGGTGTTCCACATCTCAGACATAGTCATCGAAGCACATGTTGATGATTAAGAATTCCAAATACACTCAGGAATTATGCAGCAATTGAAATGATTGAAATAATACTCACTTAGAGAAAATCAAATTATTTTTTAATATGTAGAAAGGTTAATGGACCTCTTCTGATAGAATTTATCCCAAATTGTTTTACAGAATATCTAAATTGTATTAAAAGATTGATTGAAGGGTATTAAGATTCCTTCTTTGGAAGTTTTTCTTCCTTCTCCTTCAATGTGTCAGACGCTGTCTGAGGTGCTGAAAATAAATAGAACACAATATATCACTAACTCCCACTTTCAAGGAGTTTATATTAAGATAAAAGGAAACTAACAACAAACAAACTGATAAAATATATGCCAATCAAAGTGTCGGGGGGCAGGGTGAAGGGCTGGTGGGGTTCATGTTTTTGAAAAGGTGGTGAGAGAACTCTTTTCTAATAAAAAGAAAATTGAGAGGAGATCTGAATGAAGGGAAAGAGAAAATCATGCATATATTGGAAGGGGGAAATTTCTAGGCAGAAAAGACAAGCACCAGAAAAAAAATCTCCAAGTTCAAGTTGGGGAAGACATGTGGTGCGCTTGAGGAACAGCATGGAGGGGTCCAGAATGCCTAGAGAGGAGGGAATAAGAATGGGGATGAAGTCAGTGACCCATGTGGGAAGAAGTAGAGATCGTGGCAAGACTTATGGGACCAAGATAAAGACAGAAGACTTAAGATTTACATCTGAGAGATGTGAGAATTTGTTGAACAATTTTGAGGTCACTCCAATGTTCAGAACCACAATTAATCCATAAAGAAGAATCATGCATAAAGAAGAATAATCCTCCTCTAGAAGCTTCCCATAGTGATGCAAATAGCAACAAAAAAACAGTTTCTTTTCTTTCAATAGAGGTAATCACAAAGGTTGAATCATCGTGTACAACAATTCTTTGAAATTCCTACTCTAAGATCTTATGTGAGCCTGTGGGATGCACACCACACATCTGCCTAATAAAATTTGCCTTCTAATTCTTACAGAATTTTGCAAATAGAAAGGAGGGCAATGTGGTATATTGGTATGAAGAAAAGGACTGTAGATTCAGACTCTGAAGACTCAAATTCTCGTCCAAATTGTGTTTCCCAACAGCTATAGAACCTTGTGCATGCTTTTTGCTTTATTTACCAGGCTTCCCCTTTTAAACTAGGAAATTTGAAGGAGGTAAACTTCAGGATTTTCAATGACACATTTCTATTATAAAATATAATGCCCATCCACATCCATATTTGTCTATTTCTTAATCATTTTTCCTCAGAGAGTTTCTGTGTTTTGCATGTCCTACCTATGAACTTGAGAAAAACCTGATTTCTCAGGATGAGTTTTAAAGAGTTGCTAGCAATGCATAATAATTTTCATATGATTTGTAAAACTTATTAAAATTATATTATCTCATTTCTACATCATAATAACTCCATGTCATAGTAGGATAGTTGTTACAATTAACTTTTAATAGATAAGCTATTTAAAATCCAATGTTAAATAGTTTGTTCAACATCACATAGGTATGATTAACAAGCGAGGGATAAAACCCAGGTTTTTTTTTTTTTTTTTATTAAACTCCATCTCTAGCTGAAGTAGAATAAAAATAGCATTCAACTTTGAACAGTCTCCTCTAGGCCACCTGACCAAGGCTGTAAACGGAGAAGGGATGGTCTTGTATGCTTTTATCAATTTAGATACTTATTATTGGATGCTCTATAGTTGTATTTAGAAAACAGGGTAGAATGAGTTCAGAGAAAGACATCCCTCACATTAGCACACTTTATTAAATAATAATTATCTCAGTTTGCCCATCTTATTGAACTAGATTTCGTCTACATGCAAGTTTGCTTTTTCTACTGGAACATTTTTTTGCTCTAGGTTTCTTTTCCTCTAGTAAAGTATTTTAGCCAGAGAAAAGAACACTTAATTCTGATGTATAGGTAAGTTGCGAGAGTTAAATATTTAACTACTAATTATGACATCAAGGAGTAAGTTGTATAATTTATAGTACCAGGTTGTTTTCAATTTCCCAAAGCATAGCATCCTTATCACTTTCCTGTCTTAAGCAGATTCCTTATTTTTCATCAGTGTGGTCATGATATCACTGCCTTTGTCTGATAACACAAAATCATTCAAGAGCAGATGAAGCTGTGATTACAATCAGAGTTCATGCTTGCAGGAGATGAAATAAAAATTAAAAGTACTAACTCTGACATTTTGATTATCTGGAAATTCTCCCAGTCTGGCAGATGACTCCAGTGGCACGTGACTACATTTAAATGTAGAGAGAAGAGGCTCCTTCCAAATCACACAAAATTGTTCTGGGCTAGGTGTCAGAAACATTTGTCAATTTTCAGGTTCTTTTGGAAATTTGGTTTTTGATTAAGGACTTGGATATGAATAATGGACATTTTTTCCCTTCAAATACGATTTGATAAAATGGAAAGAATTAATACTCATAAGTTTTACAAAACAAAAAAAAAAGAGAGAAAAAGCAAGTCTGTTTTCTAAGGAGGAAGGATTGCAGTCTGAGTTTCCAGGTTAAAACAATTGCATGTTCTTTTACATAAAAAAAAAAGAAAAAGAAAAAGGGAAGCTTAAAACAAAGTTCTCCTTCTGCTAGACAGGTGGCTCTTCAATTAAAACAGCAATGTGTTCAGAAATAGATCAGTATTCATGGAGTCAAATTCATTTTGTTCACTTCCTCCAAGTTGCACAGCAGGATCTTTCTACATTTTTCAAACAAAAATGATGTAGCCACCAGTTCAATAACTTTGAGCCACCAACAATATCCAAACATAAAAAAACAGAAATAACAGAAGCAAGTGTGATGAAATGTCTCTTCTCAGCCTTCTCTTTCTCAGTTCAGTTTTTGTGACTGGGTTGCTAACACGTTTTGGGAAGAAATGGCCACAAAATCTAAGAACTTGTTCCTCCTCTTTGCTGCTCTGTAGAAGGAAGAGACAGTTGTATTAATTTCGTACTAGTTCAGCATTTTCTAAAATAGTGAATTGCTTCTGCTTAGTGATCAAAGAGAATTAAGCGATAATTGGGAAGACAAATTAAAAAGTTTAGCTGCATTATACAACTATAAAGTGGATCTTAATCTTACAATCAACACAGGCTCAAACAGATTCTTCTTTAAGGCTTTTTGTAACATTCCCATTGTTTAACAATTGAAAGACTCAAAGTGGAAGTGCAATTATTTTCTACTGAACTCAGGATATAAAAGGAGAAACATTTATTTTTGCTTTTTTATTCTTCCTATTTTAAATGACATGGTTTACTAAATGATCTGTGAAGAAATTAGACTCCAGGTTCAGCTTATCTACTTCCTTTTTTGTGCTCCTGGGGCATGTACCCAATATGTGATGGCCATTTTCCACATCTTTAATATAGGGAAAATATCTGCTTCATGAACTTCCACCCCCCCATCCTACCACCAGGGGAAATTCTGAATAGAAAATGAAACATATGACAGAAATTAACTTAGCAAAAAAAAAAAAAAAAAAAAAAAGAGAGCGAGAGAGAAGAAAAGAAAATTATGTTTTAATTGTCTGTGGGGTGATAAAATAGCTCCTGGTGAAAAGGATGATGATGAGTAACCTGAAACTCAGAAATGCAATGATACTTACAGCCCCCATTCATTCAGGACTTACTTTCATGCTGGACTGCATGGTTTGTGGCTGCCATACATGTTTCACAATTACTCTATAAGGCATGGAGAAGTGAAACAACAATGAATATTTATACATCTTAAAACTAAGTTTGTCTCAGTCCTGAATCCTTTACATCACCATCATCAAATTCTTTAATGTTTACCTGCTGTGTTTCTCCAGTTTTGATATCCAGTTTTGATATCCAGTTTTTGATATCCAGTTTTGTCTCTGGATGTTCAGAATTACTGAACATTTGCATGTCTGGAAAGACGAACTGGAAATTAGAGGACTAAAATTAAATAGAATTTTGTTTAAGTCAAATTATATCTTACCTTTAAACTGAGCAGGATCAAGAGGGATATGTTTTTTTTTTCACACACGGGTAAGGAATCGAACCCGGGTCTCTGGAATGGCCGGCGAGAACTCTGCCTGCTGAGCCACTGAGGCCCACCTGGGGTATGGTTTTATGTATTCAGTCAAAACTGCTGCTACTTGTAGCACTTGCAGATGGAATGATGGAAGCATAAAGTAGTAGTAGCTCATCTCTAGGGATAAAATAGTAATTTTTTATTGTGTAGGTTAGTAATTTTTTCTCATTGATCTAAAAATATTTATTGGATAAAAGCTTGAAATCTTGCAGTTTTCTTTCACATGTAGAGAATTCAATGTACTTTGAATTAAGGTCTAGGCACCTTTTTAAAATAAAAAGTGCTAAATGAGTGGGTGAGGGATTTACTTCCTCTTCCTTCATTAAACAAAACAGAGAAGACTTTGAGAGAATATTTTAGGGGTTCCTAATTGGTTTAATGGATTGTACTTAGTTGATTTAAGGTCTAGACTCATAGCTGGACTACAAAGGTTGTACCAAACAGTGTGTTGGAAGCTAAGCGAACAGCAAAATCTTCATCTCCAAGGGTAAGTATTTGAATGCAATCTAAGGAGTTACTTTTTTTTTTAGGAGTTACTTTTAAAGAGAGAATTAGTTAACTTTTCTAAGAATGCACTTTATAAATGAATCATTATCATTGGAGGTGCTTTGTTTTGCAGTTAGGAGGTGCTTTGTTTTGTAGTTAAGCAAATGCTGAGAGAATTTTGCAAATTAATTCAGCTACTCAAAAAAATAAATGAACTTCATAGGACTTCAAATTACTTTGTACAATTAAGAACTTTGTTCTTGGCTTTTTTCCCCAAAATACTCTTTATGTGCTTTCCTAATGAAGTCTTCTACCAAGCCGTTTTCCACTATTCCCTTTATGGCAATGAGTCAGACATGTACAGCTTTCTGGCATACTTTCTCTGTATAGTCACCAAAAACTCAACATGGAAAACACTGAATTTATCCTGCTTCAAACAGACCTTTTTCTTCTGACTCTCTGTTCCTTCAGACATAAACAATGGTGTCAATCTATAACAGTTCCCCTAAACTTCACATCCAATCAGTCAAGCATTTTTTCATCTCAGGAGCAAATTAAAGACATGAAGACCTTCCATTACAAACTCTTTTGAGATCACTTCTCTCAGAAGAGCAACTCAATATATCCTCCCAACGTGGAGTTCTGATCAAGTCATTAGTATATCAGAAAAAAAAAAAAACAAAGACTCTCAGTAGCTCCATTTATTTCAGTTAAAGGCAAACGTTTTATTCAACGTAGTCTACAATCTACTGTGATATTATACTTTACTTATCTAGTCTTCCTGTGCACTCTTTCTCTTCACTCACCACATACCCACATACCACTTACTCAGAAGGAGTGCTGAGCCCATTCTGAGCAGCCTTGAGGGATGGTGGAAGTGGAGGTGGAGAGAGGTGGCAGCAGACAGGAGTAAACAGTCTGGATTCCCACATGGATTTCAACCTGAAGTCAGCATTTTTCAGACTTATAGATTGGTCTGCCATTTAATCTTTTGTTAGGAGAATTGAGATTTTAAAGGTGGCTGCCCCTGACAAATTCACACCCAACATTTCCAAACCCATCATTGTTTCCTGCCCATAAGCATAGGCTTTCCCTGTTTCCTTCCTGAAATCCTTTAGATTCGAATAGCTTCCTCTGTAAAGAATAATCAGCAACTGTTTAGGCCCCACTCAAGTAACATTACTTCCAAGAACCTTTCTTTTTCTACCACCCCCTTTTTTTTCAGTGAGATATGAATACTCCCTGCTCAGAACTTTCAAAGCCCTTTGGACATTTTCCATTTATCCTTGAGTTTTAGATCCTTATTTGCATCCTATTTATGTTTTCAGACTAGGAGCTCTTTGGGGGCAAAGATAGGGTCTTATATATTTTCATAGCCAACCACTAAACTTAACATAGAGTCTTGAAGCTACTAAATACTCAAGTTTATTGACTGAATCTATGACAGAGAGAACACAGATTTTTCAGGGAAGTCACATTCCCTAGGAATATTTCAGCATGTGACTCCACACCTTAAGTAATATATTAGGCTTGGAGAATCAAGAAGCTTTCTATATGGTGTTTATGTTAAAAATAAATCCTGCTTCATTATTGGAAAAAAGGTTATAAAATTAGGCCTGTGTAAAAACTTCTTAATATTTTAGAATAGTTTAAAAATGCAGATAAAGACATGAAAATCTAACCTAGCATCAGAATTAATAAGAAGCCTTAAAAATTATATTTTTAAGTCAGTATTTTATTCAACTTGGAATGCATTTATAATATAGATAAAAAATATCTTTTAATAATCAGTTTCACTGCTTAAATTGGAGTTACTTTATTGTTGTTGGTTTTCCTTCTTTTGGTGTCCCAAATAGCATATGCCCTCTCAGTGAATGGACCAGCAAATCCTCCAAGCCTTCTATGAAATTGCTCCCTCCTTTTGAAATTCTCATACAATTCCTGCTACTTTGTGTTGTAATCAATTCATTCTGGCAAAACTGCAATTAAGATTAATCGATGTTTAAATTGGCAGAGACAGAGCATTAATGAAACTGCTGATCAGTCATAAATATGTTCAGGACACATTTTAAAAATAGCTTGCAATATCAGAGGGCTAGTCTTATTGACTAACTCATAAATGACTTACAATCTATTTTTAAATCTTAACCTGACCAGGGTATTTCAGAACAAACAGTAGACTGATATATTTCTAGTGAGAAAGTAAAGTTTTTCAATTTTTATTGAGGGTGTGAGTAGAGGAGGGTTCAGACGGGACATAGGGTAATTTAAGGTTTATGCTAAAATAGCTTCGTGGCATTTTTACCCCAATGTTTCATTCAAAACCTTTCTCTAAATGTGGGCTAACTTTCATTTCCTACCCAGCAATTTGGTCTCATTTGTACCCAAGATAAATTTTTTTTTTATTTTCCACTGGATAATTTTTACTTTCTCCTCCAACTTGTTTGTTCTGAAAATTCATTTAAATTTGCAACTTTGCTTAATCCACTCTTCTTTCTTCCTTTATACCAAATCCAGTGTTTAAGTGTTAGGTTCTACCTATATGAGATCATTTTTTTACCTAATGCCTTTACTATCTACACTGCACAATTAGTATATCATATGTGCCTGTTCTCCAAAAACTTCATGTATATTTTAATATCCTTGGCAAGACAGAAGACTGTCTGAGGGCAGAAAATGGGGCTTAAATTTCATTTGCATTGGCACAGTCTTCCGCAAAATATTAAACACAAAGTAACTGCTCAAAGTTACTTCCTTATAGCCAAGACTGTAAAGCTGGAGACTGAGGGGGCCAAGTAGGTTAAAATAACAAGCCAAATTGGCAGACGTCAGCAGGTAGATGACAATTCAGCTTGACAATTGTAAAGAGTGCAGCTCTGGTTACATGGAGACTGTACACTCTGCCCCAAAGCAGTAGCCACTCTTCAGCTCTAACTGATTATTAGCTGAGAAAATTTGAGCCCAAGACTATCAGATGCTCTGGTTTTTCCAGAGGAGCTATTGTCAAAATACTAGAATTATCTGAATTTTAGATTTAAGCAATTATTTCAATTTCAAACCACCATGGGGCAAATAAATAAATATCTTGAATGGTGGCATGCTTCCATTCACATCATACCAGTTTCAGACCTCAGATATAAAGGGAACTAATTTAAACACATTTGGTAATATTAGTAAGTCTGAGTTCTGGAAGTTCTTATACCAATAGAGTTGATGGTTTAGTGGACAGATTGCCAAATTGTTAGGTGAAATTACATCAGCCTATGTACAATCTATTTTTACATTAAGATATATATATAATGATATATCTGCAAAAGTCTTCTGTGGACCTACAAATTCTCTATTAAAAGTTGAATTAAAATGATGGTTTTGATAAGAAATTTCTATGTATTTATTATACAGCATATCCTCCACTGAGAAGACCATTCTGAATTAAAATATATGTGCGTATATTGCTTTCAAGGAAAAAACAGAGAAATAAACTTAAAAACTATTTTCTAATAAAAATTTGGAAAAAATACTTTTCTATTTAATTCTTCAGGAAACTTTGGAATTACAAAGATTTTCTTGCTGTGTTCCTCAACTACCATTTCTAATCTTGGGATGGGAAGGGAATGGTCAAGAATGAAGGAGACCTTAAAACTGTATGTGTTTGTAAAAATGGGGAACAGATAATGCCAGGAAGATGACTCCAACTCCCTACTCCCCAGCATTTTACCATCAATAGATTAAAAAACAAATAACCAACTGAACAAAAAGAAAACCACCACAAAATCTATCTCACTCAATGGAATAAAATAAAATCAAGTGCAATTAACACATTTACTAGCATATTTTTGCTATTCAGGAATGTAAACTTATTTTAAGCATCCTCAACCACTTCCTTCTTATTTGGGTCTTATTTGCTTAAAAATATTTTTAAATCTATTAAAATAGTTTGAGTGATAATATTTCAATTATTTTAAGCATTCTCAAACTTTTCCTTTTTTAGGTATTATTTGCTTAGAAGATATATTTTCAATGACAAAAAATGAGCCTAGGAATAAGTTTTTACTGTATCAAAGGGAACACATTTGAATTAGGTGGCAAAAGACATATCTTTCTCTTAATAAATGATACCTTTACCATGATATATGCTGTCTGGTGATGCACTATATTTACTTTAAATGAAATTCTTTGATGCAATATTGCTTTGATTTATTGGGTAGTTCTTTTGAGTTAGTAGGAGACAGTTTTGAATCAGTTGGAGGGGTTGATTTACTAGAGAAGGCATTTGATTTGATAGATGATGTATCTTCTTCAGTATTCAATAAGTAATGATTCAATAGTGGATGTCTGATTTGGTAAGTGAACTATTACATTTGATTTTGATCTATTTTCTCAGTAAGAGATACATTTATTTTAATAGTTGATGTATCTATTTTAATGTAAAATGTGTCAAATTTATAGCTCCATGGAATTGTTTTTTGCACTTGTGATTTATGAATTGTACTATTAATATATATGTTCCAATTAAATATCATATGGAACATTCACTACATTCTACTACGCAGTTAAAATATTCCAAAACCTATCTGAAAGTTTTCCTCCTTCTCTGATAAAATGTTTGCAGTTAGTAAGGTGATAAAATAAACCTCAGCTCAAGCAAATACACCATATCTTTGGCAGAAACATGTTTTGTATGTGTATGCAGGTATGTATAAAATCAAAGTTAAATTGCAATATAAATTTAGATTAATATCAGTTTTTTTCCTTTTCTCTTTCTCCCCCTGAAAGTGGTCTACTCAAGCAACTCTTCTCTCCCCATTTTCTCTAATAAAGAGCTTGCTAATGATTTTCATTTTTTTAGAAATACCAAATAGTCTAGCTACAGTGCTTGGTTGGATTTACTTTCAGCTTTTCTTATCATAGTGGCCTAATTATCTGAACTTCAGAGATTGATAAATGAATTACTATGAACTTCAGATAATAAAGCTACCTGGTAATTTTTTGAAACAACATTCATAATATTTTCTTAAGATATACCTCACTAGATCTGTGATTAAGAAAACTACACACCTTTATTATTTAAGGTCAAATGTAAAATGTGACTAAGATTTGAAAAAGATGAGAGCCTGAAATACGTCATCTTAGAAAATTTTGCAACATTAAAGAAACTACAGGCAAAGGTATTAAATGCAAATTAGAAACACAAATCAAAATCTGCTTGTTAAAATATGTGGTCTGTTCCTAGTATAGCTGCATCCAACTTTAATTTGTTTCACAATAAAGATAAGTATAAGTAGATGTCCATTTCTTATTCATATAGGAGCAGTCCAACAAGAGGGCCCATGGCTTAAAAGTAAGAGCACAGATTCTGGAGTTAGGGGCCTGGGTTTAAATCCTGGTTTTACTCTCACTAATGCTGTCACTTGAGGAGTTACTTATAAACTCTTAGTGCTTCCCTATGTCTTTCTTCATTTTTAAAGTGTAGATAAAACTTAGAATACTGACTATGAGAATTAATCTTTGTAAAGGACCTAGAATTAGTGCCTGGTACATAATAAGTATTAGGAAAATGTTCATTAAATAAGCATCAAATAAACATAAATTGAGTTTTCAGAAAATTAGAATGAAGACTTCTTACCAATAGAAATGAAAACCATAGATATATTACAAGAGTTATGTTACTGAAACTCTGAAATTATGCTGATGTTTTCAGGGAGCTGCTAAGTTGTTTTAGGCATTGATATTCTGTTAGAATCTTTGATAAACTTGAAGATGTTAATCTGAATGTTTGTGAATAAGAGAAAACACTAAATAAAATTTTGGTAGTTCCTAACACAAATTAACAAGTCAGTAGTTAAAAGGAATAAATAACCTCTCTATATATGAATATGGATATAACTCATAAGCTCTACTGAATAAAGAAAGTTGTAGGTTGTGAAATATGATATTCATGTAAAAGGAAGCACAAAATCTGTCTCTCAGACACACATGTATTTATATTTATAGAAAATGTTAAATTATGAAGATATGGAAGGCCTCTCGCTTTTCTCACCTGCTTTGCGAGACTGCCTGCGTGTCCTCTTACATACGTTGTCAATAAATTTTCTACCTGCTTAAAACAAAAAAGATATGGAAGGATATTAACTAATAATAGCACCTTAAAGCCCGAAGAGACCAGAACAGATAGTAATGGTCAAAGGGGATTTTAGCTTTATTTGTAAAGGTCTAAATTTTTAAGAAAGCATATGTATTCTTGTATTATACTGACATATAACATTCATTTAAAAACTTAATATTTCATAAAAATAGTCTAGTTGTTCTTAAAAACAGATCAATTAAATGAGTAGATCAGTCATTATCTTTTAATACCATGTTCTTCAATTGGCCTAAATTCAGAAAAAATTCTTCACATGACTGTTTTATGATACTCTGATATAAAAAATTTCAATGATTTTTCTTATATATTCAGTTTATGGAATTTCCTTTAAGTTTATCCCTGTAAATTTGCTACATAAGTGGAAGTCTAGCTGAAGCTAAAAACATCAAGGGACTCAGTCTTCTGCTTTTTTAAAAAAAGACAGTCAACAAAATTACTTTAGCAAATAAAATAAGGCATGCATTCTCAACTGGGTAATATCATCCCTAAGGGGTTGAAAATAAGTTCTTGAGCTTGGAGGGGGAGCTCTTTCTTGCTCTTTTTATGTATAAAGCATGGATATGCATATAATAAATAGATATACAGTATATCTGGGATATTCAAATTTTAAATTTCATGAGGGTTGTGAAGGTGGAGACAGGGAAAAAAATGTCTAAAAAAGCTCTTTAGTAGGGCAATGATGAAAAAAAAGTTGAGGAACACTTCTATAAGAGATTAAAAAAATACATTCACTTTTAAACATTCCATGATGTGCTATTTGTTCAAATACTAGATTGTACCACATACCCTGGGCAAAAAATAAAACTATAAAGAAGATTGTTGATCCAAATGAGAGTAAAATACTCATGTGGCCTCTAGATTTATTCATGGCATTGCAGTGCTACTACAGGGCTAGCTGAAGCCACAGGTTTCCTTCAAGTCAGATAGGCCAAATTTTCCTTGGCAACCCAAGCCTAGAGAAAGGGGAATGAGCTGCAGAAGGCTCATCAAGAAAGGGGGAAATTATCCATAGCCTGTGATGCACTTTCAGGCAGCCTAATTATCCAGGGTTTAGAGAAACTAGCTTCATCTTCAAAAGAACGTAAAATCCATAGTTTTTTCTCAATAGTAAGAAACTTACTAAAATAAGTAATATAATACATTTTATTCCTGGGGGAAACAGGTTTATCTTTGAAGTTAAAATAAAACCAAACCAAAGCAAAAAACAAACATAAAACTAGTATATTTCTTGTTAGCAAACTGAGTAGAAGCAACAGTAGCTTCACATCACGGGTATCTTGTTAAGTACTTACAAGCAAACTCTTTCTCCAGTTGTTAACTTTATAAAGTTGCAATACCTACTTCCCAGAGGAAGATACAGGAGCTTGGGGGGTTGACCTAAAGGCTCACGACTGTTTCTTAGAGATAACACAGAAAGTTTTCCTGCATTGGAGGGAAGATTGTAATGAATGATCTCAAAGATTCCTCAACTCTTACAGTCTAAAATGTGTACCACTTTGTTTCATTGTTATTGAAAGTGCAGTGGTTTTGGTTATGCTGAATGACAGCCATCCCTGCCCACAATCTTACAATTAGGAAGCAGAGCTGGTGTTTCAGTGTGCTCCTCAGCCCCAGTTTTTAACCACAATCTTACAACCCATGTAGTCCCCTCTCCCTTCTCGTTTCCCATGATGCTCTCCTTTCTGAAGCAGTAGTAGTAGACAAAAAGGAAATAGTAATAGCAGTAATACCTTTTACTTACTCTGTGCCATGCATTATCCCAGTTAATTCTCCCAGCACTACCATCCAATAACCTGTGAAGGAGATACTGTCATTATCTTCATTTTATAGATGAAGACACTGATGCACAGACGAATTAAGTGACTCTTTGAAGATCCAGCTAGGAAGTGATGATAATGACGTAAGAACTCCATGCAGTCTGACTGCAGGGTATCACTGAAGAGGATGATGGGAGAACAGATGTGAAGGAGATTAGAGGCAGAATACACAGCCGCATTTCTTTCTCTGGAGAAAAGGAGAAAATGTTGGCTTGTGCATTGCTAGGTGACAGAAAAGCCAAGAAACCCCAAAGATTGCTGGACAACCAGAAAATACCTACTTGAATTAAGGAAGCCTTTAGGCTCTGAAATCGTGAGTCAATAATTTTCTGTTGTTAAGCTAACCCAATGCATGGTATTTGTTTTAGTAACCACGAAATGAAAACCTTAAAATATCTCAAATTCATCCTTCACAAGGAAGCGTTTGGTGACTTATCTTGCTTTTTAATTATTCTCTTTTCCAAACAGCTATTACACTTACATAGAATCTGATACAAATAAATATCCAACTGACTTTTAGCTTTTTTTGTTTATGTTGGATGTTTTCCATCTCATAGAGAATCTGTGTTTTTCAAGAAAAGATAATTTTCTAAATGTACAAGTTAATTTCACAAATGGGGACAAAATGTGGAGAAAAAATCGGGGAGATCTTCAAGAAGGATATGGTGCAGGAAAGTGTCCCATGTCATCCTCACCCAGGCAATTCTAAACTGCTGCCTGGAAGTAAAATAAGGAGATAATGAAAGAAAATACGAGAAAAGATATGTCTGAAGAAGGCATGCTTGAAGCACAAAAGAGGTAAGATCATTAAAACAAGCGAATCTGAAACTCAGACTAAATTACATACAGTCTTGCCATGGTTTTGACATCCTTCCTGCCCTTACTTTTTAATAGTATGACAATTTAACCAGTTTCAAGAGTAGTTCTGAAATGTTGTGCCCCTGAAAATGTAGCCACAAATGTGGCCTGGAAGTTAAGTTTTGAATTGTCAGATAAGGACATGGATCATTAACCGTTTTCAGGAAGAAAAGGGTCCAAAAAATGGATTTTGACATAAGTAAAGTCAAGAACATGATTCATGAGCTTGTTCTGAAGATTTTGTCTGGGTGAAAGTACCCAGACAGAACAGATTTTACCAGTTCATTTTCCTAAGCGAAGCCATTTTTCTTGGTCGGCAGGTATGGTAAAAGGGCGCAGAAAGTGATATACTGATTTGCGTTACAGTAAATTATTAAGGAATGTGAGCATTTAGATTTAAAATCATTTTAAATAAGACCTAGAAAAAATTTTATCCTATTAAAAGCAAGTTCTACATTCTAAATCTGATTTTTCATGGTATAATTATTCTAACTTTGAATTATTTTTCATTTAAAGTGATAACACTTAAAAAAATGTTCTTTTTTTTCATACAGCCAGTTAAAAAATGCCTATGTTTTGAATATTCAAATATTTATCCTGGAATAAATGTAAAATGTATAAGTTAAATGATTTTCTTGCCATGTCTACATCTTCACTATAATAGGGATGATTTAAATCATGAAACAGTGAAGTGTGAGGCAATGAAGAATGAACCTGGGAAATTTATATATATATACATATATATATATATAAACTCTTGTTTGTTTTTTTTTAAACAAATACTTTAGATGGAAGCAGAAGCTCTAGGTTTGGAGAAGAAAGAGACTCATTTTTTGTTTTTTTTTTCATGAAACGTGCTCATCCTTCTGGGTCTGTTTCTTCATCAGTGAATGAAAGAACCAGATAAATTTAGATCTTTTTTTTTCAAACAACTGACTTTTCAAGGAAAAAAAATTCTCCACTTAAGTCTTCTAAAACTCTTTACAATATTTTTTTGCAGGTATAATGGCAATTGTATAAGATAATTAGGTAGCATTTATTCTACGCTTTATGTGGGCCATGGATAACCATGTTAAGCGAAGTAGGTGCTAGCATTAACCCCATTTTACAGATGAGACAATTAGGGCATAAAGAAATTAAATAACCTAACCAGTTTCACAGTTTATAGTGATAGAGCTAGAATAGAATCTGACTGCAATAAACAGATTCTGAAACCAAAAGTCTTAGCATCTATGATTCATTAAATATAATTAAAGTCTTATTTAAATTTTTAGAAATCAGTCAAAGCACTTCATTTGTACATAGATATAGGTATATTGTAGATCAAACATACCCTTAAAATCTTAGAAACAACATATTGTAAAATCCAGATCTTTTCAAACTACAAACCAGAAATAAGCATCTAAAGAAATTCCTCTCATAAGTTACATTTTTGAGAAATAATTTATTTAGTATTTGTTTCACATTTCTTTATTTTTTTATGTTATGTTTCTTCCCCTTGTTATGCACTTAAAGTTACTTTTTTGATATTCTACAGCTCAGAATTACAATTTCATACCCCTTTTGAGCTCATTCATATCAGTCCCCAAATTTTTTGAAGTTGTTTGTATTGTATGCTAATGTAACTTATTTCTTACTAGGGTGGTTTGAAACTGTATGTATCCCAGAAAAACATGTTTTTAAATGTAATCCATTCTTGTGGATGTAAACCCATTTTAGGTAGGATCTTTGGATGAGACTACTTAAGTTAAAGTGTGACTCACCTCATTTAGGATGAGTCCTACTTCTTTTACTTGAGTCCTTTATGAACGAGAATGAATACAGAGAGAGAGAGGAAAGCTATGGAATAAGAATCCGAAATCAACGAGACATGGAAGAGAAGTGAGAGAACAGCAGACACCACCAAGTACCTTGCCATGTGGTAGAGGAGCCAAGGATCACCAGCAACAAGTCTTCTGGAAGAAAGCATCACTTTGAGGATGCCTTGATTTGTATATTTTCCTGGCTTCAAACTGTAAGCTAATACAGTTCCATTATTTAAACCAACCCATTTCATAGTATTTGCTTTGAGCAACCTAGGGAACTAAATATATTTTGGTACAAGGAGACTGGTGTGCTGCTATTGGAAGATTTCTGAGGCACTTGATAGAAAAGGCTTAGATTGCTTTGAAGAGACCGTTGTAAAAATAGGAATGATAGGGGTCCTTCTGATGAGTTCTTAAAAGAAAATGATGAATGTGTTATTGGAAACTGGAAGAAAGGTAACCCTTGTTCTAAAGTGCAGAGAACTTGGCAAAATAGGGTTCTGATGTTGGATGGAAGGCAGAATTTGAAAGCGATGAGCTTAGATATTTAGCTGAGGAGATTTCCAAGCTAAGTATAGAAAGTACTGTCTGGTTTCTCCTTGCAGACCACAGTAAAATGAGAGAGGAAATGGATAAGCTGAGAACAGAACTCCACAGCACAAAGAAACCAGAAATTGATGGTTTGAAAAATTCTGTGCTTCCAGAAAGTGAGGACCCAAAGAAGAGCCCGCCATGTGAGGATATAATGGATCATGGATCCAGTCAACCATTTCCATGTGAGTGAGGATTGAAAGTACAATTATCCAGGAAGGATCTAATGGTTTAGATCCCTGTATATTACATGTGAACCTGACAAGTTTTTTGCAAGATCTGTATGAACAGAACTATTGCCAGCCTGGACTAAAAGGGACAGATGTGAAGGAAAAAATACTTCAAGGGCAGAACCATGGAAGCTGAAGTTGGGGCCAAAGTCATCTTCTCAGGCCAAGAGAGCAGGCCTACCCCTATGTGTGGAAAAGTTGATTCTGCCCCAGCATGTGGAGAAGGCAGGACTTCCATCCTATTGTTCAGGAAGAGTACTACCACCCAGTTTTCTCAGATGCCTCCAGGATTGTGGAGAAGCTGTCCAGCTGTCTTGATGCTTGACAAGGATGAAGGTTTGAATCTGGCTGCCACCTTGATGCTTGAAGAGGGTTGAACCTTTCCCCCCAGTGTTTGTGGAGAGGATGGCTGCTGAGCAAGCACTTGGAAGGGGTGGATTTTCCACTTCATCAACCAAGAGGACAAACCATTCTTCTATGAATGACTCTCAGACCTTGAAATCTAATGGAGTATACCCTGCAAGATTTTGGAATTGTTTGGGACCCATGAACCCTGTATTCCTTTCAATTTTTCCCTATGGGAATGGAAATGTTTATCTCATGCCTGTCTCCCCTTTGTATATTGGAAACAGATAACCTGTTCTCCAGGTTTCACAGGTCCACAGATTGAGGGGAATTGTGCCCCAGGACAGAACACACCTATAACTGATTTTGATGAGACTTTGTATTTAGCGTTGTTACTGAAATGACTTAAGGCTTTGGGAATGTTGTGATGGAATTAATATATTTTGTATGTGGAAAGAACATGTCTTTTTGGAGTCCAGAGGATGCAGTATGGTGGTTTGAAGCCGTACATACCCCAGAAAACCATTGTTCTTACATCTAATCCATTCCTATAGATATAGAGCCATTATAAGTTATGATCTTTTGATGAGGCTACTTCGGTTAAGGTGTGATCCAACCCATTCATTTGGGTCTTAATCCTTATAGTAGAATCCTTTATAAACAGAATGAATTCAGATGAAGAGGGAGAGGGAGAGCAAGAGCCAGTCTTTGAGCAGAAAGCATCACCTTGATGATGCCTTGATCTGTAAATTTTCTCAGTCTCAAACTGTAAGTTAATAAATTACCATTATTGATATCAGCCCATTTCATGGTATTAGCTTTGAGCAGCCTAGGAAACTAAAATACTTAAAATTCAGAACTCTACTTTCTTATTGTTTTCCCTGCAGTTCTCAGCCACTATTTTCATGTTCATTGGATTCCAATTATGAAGCATCTTTGCCCTCCATGTTTCTGCTACCTCAGCCAGCCTATATTATCTATCACTTCCATCCTTTTACAGCATTTGCAATTTAATTTACATTTTGATAATCCTATGTCAAATATTTGTATGCTGAAATGCATGATGCTGTATACAGAAATCATGACTCAGATATAGGTGTTTCCAGAAAAATCTAACTTCTTTATTTGGGCCTTCTTTCATTAGTACATGACTTTTTCATATTCCATGCTTTCTTATCTCTGAAAAAATTGTATACTCTTAAATCCAAGTGTGGTCCTCTGAATTTTGGGGCTGATAATGTCATTTTGTTGCTAATGTGCATTTTATTGATAAGTTTTATATTTGCAATTTTTGATGATCATTTATGGTATATATACAAAAAATTGACCACTGTCTTCAGGGAACTTATAGTTAAACAGAAAATTTATATCAGTGCTGAGGCTGCTTCCTGCCCTCTGAAAATCGGAAAGTTATTCAGTACAAAAACCACTCCATTGTTGTCACAAAATCAATTTCTGTTTTTTAAAGCAGATATCTTCTCAATGAACTCAAAGCTTTCTCAGCAGAATTAGCTTAATTAAAATGATACAATTTTGCAAGTGATTTGTCCTATATCATTTTGTTTTTCGAAGGAAATTATTTTTTTACTGTCACTTAGCTGGTGCTGTCAGTTATGATGAAAAAGCCAACATCACATAAATTAAAAAAAAAGTCATGTGGGATAACACTCACCCTCCTATTCTACTTTCGTTTATTCATTCAACAAACATTATTTTTAAGACAACAGCTTTTGAGATATGTCTATTATGCACCAGCTTTAGACATTGTAAGTGTCAGTAAACAAAAAGAAAC
>PVIY010014756.1:0-55555 GCA_004026745.1 Myrmecophaga tridactyla
CCACTTGAAGAAAGATACACTGAACAAAATCTGTAGGAAATCTCGTATAGCATTTTAACTGAACTCATGACAACAATGTTAAAAGTAGGCATCCTAATGAGAACCTATTTTAACAGCAAATGCATTTGTTGTTACCATGCAAATGACTTTTTGCATAACTTGTTACTTTATTCTAGGATGTAATAAGCATTTAAAGAGAATCAGTGTTCATATATATGAATATAATATAAATATATAAATATAATTTTTGTTTACTTTAACTTTCCTTTTTTGTTTCCTGCCAATATTTCCAATATCTTTGTCACAATTTCTGAAGGATTAATTAGTATTTATTTACCATTCTTTGAGAAGGCCAGCTGCTCATCTCACATGAAAGAGCTCTCTTTCCCTAATGGGATGTCTTTAATGAACAGTAGTGACAGGAGATCTCTGGTTCTTCTTTCCAAGATAATTCAGAGCCTCAGCAGAAGCCCAGAGAGTGCCCTATGCTAAATATCTGTATTCAGAAAATGGTACAATGTCAATGCCACTTTCTTAACAGCAGAGGAAGTCTGGGATTGTTACTCACTGCATTGAATAGCACTGTATTGTTTCTAAGCCATTAACAGACTTTAAGCTGGTTTTCAGTTATTTAAGTGCGCCTAAGGAATGATATAACTACTGAATATAATCTAAGTCTCTAGTTTGACTCACATGACATTTAAAAAGATTTATATCTGTGTTTTTAATGCCTGGAATGCTTAAACGTAGATGTTCTTAAAGCCATTATTATGAAAACCTTTTTTTTTATGAACAGTTTACAAAATAGCAGCATGCTTTGGTGATCTTTTTTCCGTTTTTGTTTTCTTTTTTTTAAAGAAACAATTCAACATATAAACATATACAGCAATGATTTCATCTTAAACAATGTCCAACCAGGGAATATTTTAGTTTTACTTGATTTAATCGCTTAACAACATAAGAACATTTAGCAGTTACCAAACCACTAGAAAATCAAAATAATTACTTACAGCACTTGTTGAAAATTAGTGTCTTTAAGTCATAGTTTCTAACTTGGTAGATCCAGGAAGGATTCTGGGATCTGATGTTCTAATCCCATCTAATCCTTTCATGATTCCCTGGAGAAAAAATCCTGAAAGTTTCTTTTGTAAAAAATCCAATTCTACGTATACGTACAAATATATGAATAAATAAAATAATCTTGAATTATTCCTTTTGTGAGTGGTTATGAACTAATGTAGATCATATCTTACTTTCCCTTATTAAATTCTGTGAAGATTATATTATCAGATGTCTATCCTCCTGAAACTTCCTGGAAAGCAGGGGCTAGAGTAGATTTTTCCATTAATGGCAAGCTGCAGAACATTGGGGGAAGTAATCCCAGTAAATTAATAGCAAAGTGTTTTCCAATATGAGGATGTTGGAGAATGTTGACAAAGTGAAGTAAGGGGGGGGGGTGCGCCTTGCCCACGTGACCTCTCAGGAGCCTGAACATCAATTGGGTCAATAGAAAGAGACTCCAGGAGCAGGGGACATAGGTAGGAGGTTTAGTTACTAAAATATAGAGTACTCATTAGGGAACAGAAGGACAAGTAGCAGGTAAAAGAGGTGTGAGGTATGGCCAAGATGTCTCATGTGTGACTGAATGGCTGAGTAAGGAAAAACAAATCAAAGAAGTCACAAAGGGTTGGGTAGAATTCTAGCTTGAACGGCCCCACGAAGGAGATAGAAATAGCCACTGCAGAAGGGAAGCGTTTTTGAAGAGAGCAAAGAAATTTTACCTAAGGAAATTTTTAATTGAAAAAAGTCATCAATATTTGTCTTTAAGAAGCTATTTTAAGAGGTAATGTTATTTTCAGAAAGAGAACAGAATTATCATTATTTCTAAATATATAAATAACACACATTGTTTATCAAAAATCATACAAAACGGAAAAGTAAAAAAGAGAAAAGGAAAGATTAGACCTAAGTATCTTCACATATTCGATTTAATCAGTCTTTAACATAGGAACATCTGAAGGGTAAAAGCATGCCTTACACCATTATTATTAAGTTTATTGCTAGTTAAGTTTAAAATCTTCTTGTATATTTAGTGTCCTTTTTTATTTTGAGAATGGCTTTTTGTCTTATTTTCTGTTGAGGTGTTTCTTTTTCTTATTGATTTGTTAGCTGTTTTTCCTTCACATAGAAAATAAATTTGCATTATGTGGAAATGGTAGTATTTGCTTGTGTTTTCCATTTTGACACTGCAGAAATTACTTGCCTTCGTTGTTGTAACTAAAAGGAGAAATTGATTTTATTATGCATTCAGTTGTCTGCTATCAAAAATAATGTTTCTTTTTATGCTGTATAGCATAAATATAATGGTATATTTCCTGGATTGTAAATAAAGCTCTGTGTCTGTGCCTACAGAAAACTACATGCAGTCTTCCTGTAAACTAGATTTAAAGAAATCTTGTTGATATTATAGAGTGAGAAATCTCTATATGTAACCTTTTGTAGAAGAGAAATGTCTCAGCATTTGAGGTCCCTTCTCTGTTTTTGTCCCTGTAATGATGAAGCCCTGTCAATCACAGCTTAATGATCATAGAACTTTTAACAATCCAAACACAAATGAGTCTGATTCCTCCTCTATAAATATCGGAAAGGAAATAATTGCAGTTCCTACTTCATATGGCTCTTATGAGAATTTAATGAACCCATGGAAGTGAAAGCACTTTACATTATAGATTATTATTTATCTCTTGGTTTCAATTTATTTGTTTATAAAATGTAAAAATTAGATCAAATAATATATAAGGTCTTAACAGCTTCTAATGCTGTGAGGGTCTCTAAAACTGCATAGGGAAGTCCAGCACCCTTTGATTTGAAGAGAAAATTATATAGTAGAATAAGTGGGCAAAATGGCCTCTTCTTTCTAATTCCTATCATCCACATGGAATGCTTTGCCTAATGTAGGGTATGCTCTGGGGTGTGATTGTCTTGTCTGATTTTGCTCTCTTCAGGTGAAAATAAGAATTCGTGTGCACTTTGGCTTCCGTGAATAAATTTTCTATATCAACTATGTAACTTATTTGAAGTTTTTGAATATATTTACATAATTTGTCTTTACAATATGGTATTGTAGTAAGTTCCAAAAGCTTACTTTTGTAAAAAGAATTTACCCATCCCTCACCTTTAACCAAATATATGAACATTCTGCTTATACCATTACAGAATTTAGTTTCCTAATTAAGTACATTTAATGGGGGCAGTTAGTGCTTCTTTGCTTGCACTATCCTTAAGCAACGGTTTCTTTTCTTACTGATGCATGTTACATTTTATTAACCATGAGTTATATATTGTACTAAGTTAAATCTTCATTCATCTGTACACCTTGCCACTCACTCAAATTACCAGGTATAAGAGTTGTATAATGCTTCAGGCCAGTCAATTGGCTTTCTGAGGGTAAGTTATTGAACAGTTTCTGACAATGTTGGACCTCAGAAGAATCCAACAGCTTTTGTGACTCCAGTACTAATGCTAATTTTCAAGCTGGGAGCTAAACATATAAATTATATGCAGCATAGTGTACCTGTCTTTAGAAAGCTGTTTAAAGCCATGTATATTTATTAGTTTTCCCTGGTTGAGTGCTGCATGTTTTCTTTTCATTTTCCTTTATATTAAGCAAACACACACACACACTCAAATTCCCTATCACAAAGGTGGTACAATTTATAATGTTTTATGGCTCATTTATTTTTCCTGCCTATATCCTCCCATCATTGTTTAAGTACTTTGAGTAAACTAGACCTTTTGCTGTACCTGGCTATTTCAAGTTTCCGTTTTGCCACTCAAATTTGTTCTCTGAATATTTTATGTAGCAGATTGATGCTGTTTTCAATACATGCACTTCAAAACTTTTCATTTATTTAACCTCTGTGTGCTTTGATTTTCTCATCTGTAAATGAACTATGTAAGTTAATGGAAGGAGCTAATCTATGGATAGCCCTTATACAGAGCTCAGCAAATAGAGACCTATCAACTGCTTGTGGCAGTTACCTCATGGAGAGATGGTGTTGATATCAGCTCTCCGAACATGGCAGGCTCTGTGCTGGTTGTTGCTGATAGAATGGTAGTGGATGATTCTTCTCTTTTTTTTTTTTTTTGCACGGGCAGGCACCGGGAATGGAACCTGGGTCTCTCTTCGTGCTGAGCCACTGTGGCCTGCCCTGGTGAGCAATTCCTAACCCACGTCATGGCCTTCTGTTTAGGCTGCATTCTGCAAGTCCCAAGTTGCCCTGTAAACATTCTTACTGATCTTGAGGCTGCCATGCGTAGGGTCTGTGCTACACGGTCCCCACTGAGCCTAACCTTCCTGCCATCTCCACCAAAGCATCCAACGTGAGTGAAGCTGTCCTGGATCCTCCAGAGTTGCCCAGCTACCAGCTGAACACAACGAAAGAGCTGAGCTGATGGCTATGCAGAAAAGGAGAATTGCCTAGTGAGAATCTGCCTGAATTCCTGACCCACAAAGCTTAAGCTACAAGAAAATGTGTGTTATAACATTTACAAGTGAGTACATCTTGTTGAATGTATCAAACATTAAGTAATTGAAAGAATAATTGAGAGACTGAAAGTAAAGTCTTCACTATTTCCATTAGTATATCTATGGAGTAATTAATCAATTAAATTTAAAGATACACTTTTGTATTATTAAATGAAAAATTTTGGAAGGAAAATGCTGTAAACATTATGATGGATAAAAACTCTCCTTTTCTGAAGTAAGCTAGCAGTTCAAACCATACAAGAAGTCTGAGGGTGACTGAACACAATTTCATGTTTAAATTGAGCAACATTAAATATGTATATATATACACACATGTGCAATGTGTTCTACACATAAATATATTATATATATAAAATATAACTATAGATATATAGTATATACATACCTGTATATACAACTATACATATAGTAAATTGCAATACAATCATACCATAGAAGACAGTTCTTAAAAGATGGAAATACACACACATATATATGATATGTATATATGTCACATTATATAGTCACATTATGGTGATTAGAACACACTACCATTTGCTTATAAAAAGAATATATACATAATTCTAGATTGGGGACTCACTTTAGTCTAATTTACAGTTTAGGAAGCTAAGTTGTGGACGGGTGATATAATCTGTCAAAGTCACATAGCTAAGTAGGTCTATCTATCTATTTATCTACCTATCTGAATACATTCATAATGAAAAGATAATGCAGACTATTTCTAACGAAGGGAATTGGGGAATGGAAGATCAAAACCAGGAGTGGAAGAGACTTTCTTTTTATTTTATTGCATTTCATACTTTTGAGTTTGCATCATATACATAACAATATCTACTCTAATAAATTAACATGAGTAACATTAAAATTGCCACTCTAAATAAGATTATCATAATATGACATAGTTTCCTACAACTGAACATGTCTTTAAAACATTTAATTTGTAATAATTCTAAAAGCTATTTATTTAATAAACACAGATTGTTAGAGTTCTACCTACATACCAATACCATTGCCAGAATTTCCATGTGCATATGAATAATAAAAATATATATTTGAAAAGATAGGTGAGTACTCATTAGTTTCTTTGGAATTTAATGAGCTGTGGGATTTGATCCCAATATTTGATACTTCAGTTCAGTGAAGTTTTGGGTTCTTAATTTGAGATATTTGAGGGTTGTAATTGTGATCTTAAAAGGTTCTAAAGTCCTCATAAAACAATAAAATGCTGTCCCTACACCTTATATATGTGTATATATATATTTATATGTGTATTTTTATGAATATACATATATTCTTTCTTTATAGAAACAATTAGATAAGTTTCTTACAATTAGATAAGTGTAGTGATTTTGAATATGTCCTTTTCTTTCTAGTAACAAAAATAACCATAAAATACAATACATAGCAGATGATGAAAATGTTGTTTTTTTAAGAATGTTTCATACTACATTTTAATAGGAGTGAATTAAAACTAATTTGCTATTCTTAAATATGTTTTCCCAACACAAATGTCTTTTGCTTATAAAAATATTTTTTCACCCAAATATTTAAAGTTAGAAGCATATTTGTCACCTTATGCCTATGCATATGGCTGCCTTGCTCAAAAGACATAAACAAATGTACTCCAAATTTATGAACATATTTTGGAAAGTGTTGAGAACTTCTGGAATGCATTGACAGGGAGAGAAATGAATGTAAATGACATACGTAATCAATGATGTGATGGTTTATGCTACTTTGGTCTTAACCAATCAGAATATGGGAGGCTGCTGATTGGTCTTAACCAACAAGAATATGGAGGCTGCTACCGTGAATCATTAGAATTCATACTAATGATTTCAGATACCCAGGCCCCCATACTCACCAACTAGCCCTTAGGCTGGGCTAGACCTGGCAGACACAGTGAGAAATGTCAATGACTCCGTGCTTCTTGGCCAAATTGGGTGAGCTTATGCCACATAAGGGGATACCCAATACTGGGGAAAACAACTCAAAGACATCTGCAAGTAGAAACCTCTAAAACTACAGCTAAGGTAGTGAGAGAGACAGTCATCCCTGTACAGGTAGCACATACCTCCCATGCCATCACTTCCTGCTTGCTCAAAGTGGCAGCTTAGCTTGTTGAATTAAATAAATGAGAAAAGTCTCTTTGAATCAAATGGTTTTTGTGTGCAGTTTCTCTTGATATCATCAACTGTTCACCATTTTCAATCCAGGTCTTTGCTTTGACTTTGAGGTGTAGTTCCTCAGAATAAAAGAGATAAGACCCTTTGAAGGCCTTAAAATCCCTTGCTTACAGGAAAGCTTTGTCACCTTTGCCTCAGGGATTAATGGGTGAAAGCGTTCCAATCTTGTATAATAGTTTGAACAAATAATATCCATAACAATGTTAAAATCACAGTATGGGGAACACCAAGGCATTAAGGAGGAGAAGATTGTCCAACATTTTCCTAATCCTGGACTAATCAAGGTTGATTAGATTGGGTTCCTGGTTATTCTTTGCATACGTGTGGGATATGGGAGAGTCTTAATAAATGGACCCCTTTTCATTTTTTGTTCCCTCACAACAAACATCAGTCTTTTCTCGTCAACTCCAAAGAAATTCATTTTTCTGTCTTTTCACGGGCAATTCCCAAAGCTCACAGTGATAGTATACCTTTTGTTCTGGCCTGGGGAATAAGTAGCACAGGAGAGTGCTGTAGCCATGCCATAAGGGGTCCTGCTCTTTGTGTATGATAAGCAGCCTCCTCAACAATGTAACATTTTGTCTAAGAATATAAAAAAAACATATTTCAGTATAAATAGTTACTAAACTGTAATAGCTACTCTGGAAGCTGAGATATTGTAAAGTTTGATGATAAAGGATATACTTTTTTTCTATTGAAAAATTATGTTATCAAAAGGATAAATTAAACATTATTTGGGGAGAGAGATTTTGGTGTTTTTAATCATGTTTTTTCTCCTTATTTTTGAAAAGCTCATGTATTTTTTGTGAAAAATATAAAAATGGGCAGAATAAAATAATGCTTGAAATTTATTTAACAATTGCTATGCTCCAGATACTGCTTTTCCTGCACCATCTCAGTGACTTCTAAGAGGTAGAGATGATGTCACTTCTGTTTCTTGATAACTAACTTAAAGATGTGCAATGTTACACAGCTATTAATCATCAAAGAACAGTCTTAAACCTATTTCAGTCTGAACCTGTGGCTTGGATCCAGAATAATTGAGTTTTTGTTTTTTATTATTGCTTAGCTGGCAATCTATGGTCATGGAAGTTGAATGGTAGGTTTCTCAGATTTGTGATTTTTCCCAAGCCACTAATGACCAGTATTATTTGTAAATTCCAAATAAGGTCATAGGATTAATGGACAACTTAGCTAAATTCATATTGAAATTTCAAATGCTCAGCCTGTTTTTAAATTCTGTGTCATATAAAGATGAAAGGTGTAGAGTTGCTCAAACTGGATTTGAATTCAGGTTCTTCTCCACCGTTCTGATATGGGGGCACCTTTACTTCTGCTTTCTGAGTCTTAATGGTCTCCTTTTTAAAATGAGGACAACAATGGATTACCACTTTGGGTTATTTTGAGAAGTAAATGAGATAATTTTGTAAAGTACTTAGTATAATGCCTCACAAAGGATAAGTTCACAATCAGCGATAGTTGTATAATATCAGAATAAGAAATTCTATGGTAGAATATCAGAGTAGGAAATACTGAGGAGTTGAAAGTCATATAAAAATATATACACATGTACGCCCACACACAAGACTATTATTACTTGTAATAAGCATCAAGAACATAGTATTTAAATGACTTATGTAAGAACACTTAAAATTGAGGAATTTGAGTTCTAGCCCTTCTCTCTTCATCCAGTTCTGAAGTGGGTGGGCCTAACAGGGAGCTGAAGAGGCAAAATGATCAGGACAACCCAGCCATGGACAACTCAAATTCAACTGCAATTCAGTAGGCTGAGCCCTTGATCATGGAGTTCACCCTATGAAACATTCTTGCAAAGGAAAAGCTAAGCTTACTTATATTATGCCTAAGAGTCACCCCCAAAGAACCTCTTTTGTTGCTCAGATATGGCTTCTCTTAGCCAATTCAGCAGGTGAACTCACTGCCCTCCCCCCTACGTGGGGTGTAAATCTCCATGGCAACATGGGACAGGATTCCCAGGATGAGCTGGGACCTACCATCAAGGGATTGAGAAAGTCTTCTTGACCTAAAGGGGGAAGAGAGAAATAAGACAAAATAAAGTCTCAGTGATTGAGAGATTTCACACAAAGCCTAGAGATTATCTTGGAGGTTATTCTTATGTATTATATAGATATCCATTTTTAGCTTATGGTGTATTGGAGTGGGTAGAGGGAAGTACTTGAAACTGAAACTACTGGAATAGCCTCGTGTTCTAGTTTGCTAGCTGTGCCAGAATGCAAATTACCAGAAACGGAATGGCTTTAAAAGGGGAATTTAATAAGTTGCTAGTTTACACTTCTATGGCCGAGAAAATGTCCCAATTAAAACAAGTCTATAGAAGTGTCCAATCAAAGGCATCCAGAGAAAGATACCTTGGTTCAAGAAGGCCGATGAAGTTCAGGGTTTCTCTCTCAGCTGGAAGGGTACATGGCAAACATGGTTGTGACTGCTGGCTTTCTTTTTTTTTTACATGGGCAGCACCAGGAATCGAACCCAGGTCCTATGGCATGGCAAACGAGCATTCTTGCCTGCTGAGCCACCGTGGCTCGCCCAACTGCTGGCTTTCTTGTGGCTCTACAAAAAGGGACTCTCTGCAAAATGTTTCCTCTTAAAGGATTACAGTAAGCAACTCCACCTTCAGTGGGTGGAGACACACCTCCACGGAAATCATCTAATCAAAGTTACTACCCACAGTTGGGTGGGTCACATTTCCATGGGAACAATCAAAATGCTCCCACCCAGCAATATTGAATGAGGATTAAAGGACATGGCTTTTCTGGGGTCCACCACAGATTCAAACTGGCACACTTTGGTTCTTAAAGATGATTTTATAACTACATAGCTTTTACAGTGTGACTGGGTGATTGTAAAAACCTTGTGTCTGATATTCCTTTTATCCAGGTATGAACAGATAAGAATAAAGGAGGGGATAAAGAGTAAAACATTAGATAGATTGAGATACTAATGGTTAATGAGAGGGAGCAGTAAGGGGTATGTATGAGTTTTTCTTTTTACTTCTTTTTCTGGAGTGATGCAGTTCTAAAATGGTCATGGTAATGAAATCACAACTATGTGATGATATTGTGAGCCACTGATTGTGCACCATGAATGGAATGTATGTGTGTGAAGATTTCTCATTAAAAACATAAAGAAAAAGAACTAAGGAGGGAAGGGTAGGAGGGATACAGGTGTGGATACAAAAGGCCATATAAAGGCTCCTTGTGTTGATAGAAGTGTTTTGGATTGTGATATTGTACTGTGTTTATATAGGATGTTATGAATGGAGGAAGCTAGGTAAATAGTATATTATTTCTTTATTATTTCGTACCACTGCATATGAATTTACAATAAACTCAAAATAAAAAGTTTAATTAAAAGAAAGCATCAGTGAGATTAGAATGAAAGAATGTGAAATGATATTTGTTTTGACCAGTAAACTTACTTGCATTGTGCCCTTTTTGTATTTCTGAAATGCTTACTTTTATTACCGGTTCTGAGGTTTGTGGAGGCTATAGAACATGCACAAGTGAATGTAAAGAAGAACTGAGATTTAGCTAAGAGATGTCTAATTACTAAATCTCTTCCTTCTGACTTTCCCTTTCTGGGAACAATTAGTAATTTCATTATCATATATTTAATTGTTTTATGACAGTTGGAACAATAAATTTCTGCTTTCCCTCTCTAGGTGATGAACTGTCTTTGCATAGCTGGATACATTTTTTTCATGAGATAAAATATGTGTGTTATTGATAAGAATTTCAACTTTGGAAACACATATTTTCTTATAATACACTTTCATGGACTTGGTGCTTTCCTTATATACTGTTTTCACATGCAATGTACACACACAAATGTTTATGTGTATATTTTGTGTACTATGTTCTAAGTCTCTTATTCTGTTTTTCAACCATGCACAACTACCCCACCGACAGGTAGAATCAGGAGAGAGATATTTTCTTTGATATTAAATAATGATTCAAAGTTCATAGTTTCTGGAGAAGCCCCTTTGAAAATCAAAACAAAATTACTTCTATCCAGATATCACTCCAAACCATATCACAATATGCAAGCATGGGAAAGTCTGTCTTGAAATTTAGCATGAAATTCAATTTCTCCTATTCTGAGAAAATGGGTCATTCTAACCAGAATGATTGCTTTAGATTTGTTTTTTATGGGTCAGTAAATCTGCTTGCCGATATGTTTGCAAAAAATAGAAATATGCAATAAGTCTCCTAGTCATTGTGAAAACTTAGAGGCTTTTTTTCTTCAAAAAATTTGAAATGGAGAAGATTGTTAAATGTAAAATGGTACCTTCAATTACCAGCAGTATTTAAACAAGGAAATATCAAGGATAGCAATAAAATTATGTATTTGTTAATGAGGCTTGATGTGTTGCTTAAAAAAGCTGAACAACAATATTCTTTTTTTTTTAGTTGAAGAATATTAATAGAAATTGTTTCCTAGGGAAAAAAGCAGTACTTTTTGCTTACTAAAATTGCATTGGCTTCAGATCCCTTATTTTGAAAATATTTGATGCATAATAGCAGTGCTTAATTTTGTATAATATTTTAAATATATACAGATATAAATTAAAAATTATAATACATATGTGGTAAAACCAAAAGCAAATTTTCAACTGCAGGGTCAAAAGTTTCTAGCTGGAGACCCGGGATCGATTCCCGGTGCCTGCCCATTTAAAGAAAAAAATAAAATAAAATAAAAAAACTTTCTCCACATATTCCTTATAAAAGTATTGAAATTCTTCTGTGAGCTATTCTCTGTGCGTTCTGCAGATTCCTTGACAGTTTACTTTCACTGGCATAATTGAGGAAGAAAGGAAAGGAATGAGAGTTATGGGAATTGAAGATTATGGAACCGATTATTTGTTCACAATTATTTACTGAGTGTTTGCTATTGTATAAGCACGAGGTTGTAACAATAAACAAAGCAGGTATACTACCAGTTTCATTGAGCTTATTGTTTAGTGAGAAAATCATATAATTATACAAATAACTAGACATTTATGCACTATACTGTATACATGCAAGGCAATTGAAGGCTTCTATGAGACGTGTGGGAGTGGGGGTTTATTTAGGTTACCTTGGTTTTGCTGTCTATTTTCTCAATCAGTTTTTCCTTTTTTTTTTTGCACAGGCAGGCACCCAATCAGTTTTTTTATGAGCAGATGTAGAAAGATTAAAAAACCAAAAAATTCCAAATAACTCTATCACTACTACTATATTCTCAGAAATCTCCCAGGATTAAGTCTTTAATAATATATATATTACATATCATGTACTATTTTCAGTTTCCCCCAGTTTCCATATAAAAAGCATTTGATCACAAATTCAAAGGACCAGAAAGAGGGGATTGAAAAGAATATGGGAATATATCTAAACCTTATAAAACCTTATAATCCTTGAATATAACATAGAAGTCCAATTGTAGAATAGTCTAACTTTAATCTCAGTTCACATTCTTCTAACGGAATGAGATTTCAGGTGATTCTATTTGGTAATGAATACAAATTTTGAGTTAATTTATGTTTGATTACCTATTCCCATAAAAAGGCTTCCTGTTAATCGTATTCCCATAAAGAGGCTTCCTGTTAATTGTCAGGTACTGGTGGGCTATTAGAGGGCTTCCGGGCAGAACAAGAGGGTAGCAAGTCCAGAGAGGGGATAAGGAAATAGAAAAAGACTTACTACTTGTAAAAGGAGTGGGTCAGTAATTTAGTGGCAATCTCCTCAAACTTGAGTGCTAATAATTTTTGTATGACATTAGTAAATAAACTTAGCAGAGCAAAGATATAAATCATAGTAGGCAATATTTATTACATGTTTATCATTTGTTAAGACTTGCACTTAATGTTTTACACATGCTATTTTTTTAGGCATCCCCATACCCTGTGAGGTAAGTACTCTTATTTTTAGCATGTTAGAAAAGAAAGCTTTGAGGCTCAGAAAGTTTAAGTAACTTGCCAAAGGAACATACAAAACACAAGACAAAAAATTCTCAATTTTTCTGTAGAGTTAATAGCTGGAAGGGAAAAAAAATAAAAAAACATATACATATAGTGCGTGTGTGTATACTGTCTGTGTAAAATCTATTTATGGTTTGACCAGTCCAAGAAAGGAAGAAGGTATTTATACAATGCTGGACCATACTTTTATTATAACATATTTCTGAAGCTACATTGTACATTTTTATAACCTTTTTAATTTCGCATGGTATAGTTTCCTGCAGATTTGAATTTGTACTTGCTGGAGTTGTGAATTTTATCTTTGTTTTTTTTCACTTTCATTCTTTGATGGAATTCAAAAGATTTGTTATCGTAATATCCAGGAACTTTTTCCCTGCATTTTCTGTGGCTGAAATCTATTTTCTTTCATTTAGTCTATGATAATCGAACCCCGTCCTTTAATGACTGTAAATCAATACTACACTGATTTTATTTCTGAAACAAATTATGTATTTGTGTGATCTGAGTTCATGATTCTTGGATGAATAAAATTAACCTTGCTTTAGTTTGAGTTTTTAAAATACCCATTTTAATCAAAGGGAAGCTATTCAGATATTTCACCTGTATATTTTAGTTGAGTTTTTTTTTTTTTTTTTTACATGACACTGGAATCGAACCCAGGTCTCTGGCATGGCAGGCAAGAACCCTGCCACTGAGCCACCATGGCCTGCCCTTAGTTGAGTTTTAAACAATATAATAATGGTTATGATAATTTCTAACAAAAATAAAAATAAAAACCCTAAACTTTTTCTCTCACCCTTCAGAAGCACCACTACTGTCTTCACCTCTAATATGACCCATCTCACACTAGAATTATCATCGTTTGTGTTTCCAGGATTCTCAGCCATGGCTATTTTAATGAACAGTTTGCTAAAATATGAGGAGAAAGGGCTTTCCAAACAAAGGGAATAATAGGAGCAGTGGCTAGAGCACAGGTAGAATGAAAACTAATGAGTTCAAGATAGAGGTGGATGCTTATAAGAGATTTGGCATTTAGATAGATTGGGATTACATATTTATTAGCAAGACATCTCAGTGGTCTTAATGTAAAATGCTCTTTTGATGCAGAAAAGCCATACTAATTCAAAGAAAGCCAAAATATGAATTGAATATTTGATGGCTATGAGGCAATATTAACTTAAAGGTAGAAAATTAAAGAGATCATTCTGAAGATTAAGGATTTGATATAATACTGAGAGTCATGCTAGTACTGATGAAAAACAAGTTGCTTTTCTTTTGCATGTACATTTTTTTTTTACTGTACCAAAGAGGATGTGTCACAAATAATGGGGCATTTTTGTTGTTGTTGTTCATATAGCACTATATTTTGCATTGTAAAATTAATGCCTTTTATGCCAGTCTGAAGGATTCCTTCCCTTAGTATTTTGGTCTCCATTTGGACAAGTAGATTTTACATTTTTCAGATTTTGGGTTTCTGGGTCAAAGATTTAAAAATATTTTAATGCCAGATTACAGTCCAGAGAGATTATGCTAATTTCAGTGCTATCAGCAAATGTAGGCTTGTGTTTGTTTTTAAAAACATACCTAGAGCTGACATTAATGGATATTTTAAACACTTTTTTTCCCCACAACATTTTATTATAGAAATTTTCTTGCATGCAAAAAAGTTGAAAAACCTTTACCTACCACCTAGGTTCTACACTTAATATTTACTGTACTTGCTCTGTCCCATATCCCTTGTGATGTGTTTCAGGGTAGCTTGTAGACATCATTGCACTTCACTCCTAAATACCCTAGCAAGCCTCCGATTCACTACAGTTCAATGTTTATTTCTGTTTCTTTTCTTGTTCCTTTAGTAGTAAAATTTACATTCAATGAAATTCCCAAATCTTAAAGGTCCCTTACAATGAGTACTGAAAAATGAATATGCCTCTATAACCAAAGCCTCTATTAGAGACTATCACTGTGCCACTAAAATGTTCCTTTATGCCCATTCCTGAAAACTCCACAGAAGGAATCACTATTCTTATTCCTCCCACACTATGATTAGTTTTACAGAATAGCTTTAATTCTTTTTTAAACAGTTTTATTCATACACCATATAATCCATCCGAAGTGTACAATCAATGGCTCTTGGTATAATCATATAGTTGTGCAGTCACCACCACAGTCAATATGAGAACATCCTCAATTCTTCTGGAAAAAAAAATCCCATACCCCATTTCCTCTCTATTGTTGATGTTTAACTTGGTACAGTGCCTTTGTTACAATTAATGAAAGAATATTACAATTTTACTGTTGATTACAGACACTAGTTTACATTAGTTGTATTTTTCGCATATACCACCCTATTACTAACACCCTATAATAATGACATACCTTTGTTCTAGTTCATGTAAGAACTTCCTTATTTTTGTACAATTAACCACAGTCATTCATTGTCCACTGTAGGTTTTGCTCTGTTATACAGTCCCAGGTTTTATCCTCTAGTTTTCCTACTGGTGGCATTCATGACCATAGCCTTGTCCTTTCTGTAAGACTCATAAGTAGTTTTGTTGATTGTGCTTACAGTATTGTTCTACCATCACATAGTATGGCACTTTCCATTTCCAAACATTTACAATCAATCTTCTTAAACATTTTGCACTTTTTAAGCATATTTGCCCAATCTGTACCCTCTTTCTATCTCCTCGTATCCTCTTGAATTTTACTCCCTAAGTTTGCAGATTATAATTAGTTCATATTAATAAGACCATACAATATTTGTCCCTTTTTTTCTGGCTTATTCCACTCAAGACAGTGTTTTCTAGGTTCACCCACATTGTCATATGCATTATGACTTCATTCTGTCTTAGAGCTACATAATATTCCATCATATGTATATACCACAGCTTGTTGATCCACTCTTCAGTTGATGAACATTTGGGTTGTTTCCATTTACTGGCAATTGTGAAGAATGTTACAATAAATACCAGCAGGCAAATGTCTATTCATGCCTCTGCTCTCAGTTCCTCTGAACATATACCTGGTAACTAGTTTGCCAGGTGATATGGCAGTTCTATACTTGGCTTCCTGAGGAATCATCAGACTGCCTTCCAGAATGGTTGTACCATTTTACATTCCCACCAACAATGAATTTGTGCTCCCCTTTCTCCTCATCCTCTCCAGCAGTTGTAGTTTTCTTTACTTTTCTTTTTTTCTTAATTTATAATGGCTCATTTTTTAATTGGGTTGTTGGTCTTTTTGTTGGGATAGTAAAGCTTTTATTGGATATATGGTTTCCAAATATTTTCTCCCATTGACTAGGCTGCCTTTTTATTCTCTTGAAAGTCCTTTGATAAGCAAAACTATTCAGTTTTGAGTAGGTCTCATTTATCTAGCTCTGTTTCATTGCCTGTGTGTTCCATATAAGGTCTAAGAAACTACCTTCTACCACAAGATCTTTGAGATGTTTCCCTACATGTTCTTCTAGGAGTTTTATGGTCCTAGCTCTAACAATTAGGCCTTTGACCCATTTTAAGTTAATTTTTTTATAAGGCATGAGTCAGTGGTCCTATTTCATTCTTTTGGATATGTATATCCAGTTCTCCCAGCACCATTTGTTGAAGAAGTTGTTCTGTCCCAGTTGAGTCCCTTGTCAAAAATCAATTGGCCAGGGTGTGCAAGGGTAGTTTAGTGGTAGAATTCTCGCCTGCCATGTGGGAGACCTGGGTTCAATTCCTGGCCCAGGCACTTCCCAACAAACAAACAAACCACCAAAAACAAACAAACAAAAAAATTCAACAAATGGTAGTACAATAATGGGATACTCACGTGGAAAAAGAATGAAACGTGACCCTGCCATACGGGATACAAAAAAATTAAAAAAGTCAATCGACCTTCTCTAAGAAAGTCTAGTTCTGAACTCTCAGTTTGATTCCATTGGTCAGTATATCTGCCCTTATGCCAGTTCCATGCTGTTTTGACCACTTCATGCTTTAAAGTCATTAAGTGTGAAAATTAATGGGTCATTTTAAGGGGAGAAAAGCAATCATATGTTTATATAAAAAGTACGTGATTTATATTTTTATTTACATAAAAGTTATTTAAGCCACAACAACAAATCATTTTTAAAACCTTCCAGAGGTTTTCTAGGTTTATTTTGTGAGGGGACAAGACTTAGTGAACACCCTCTGAATAGAAGAAGCATCATGAAACATGATTAGCTTAACATGCTTGCAATTTTCAGTATTTTATATAACACATATGTTTTATGCTCAAATTTTTTCACATTAACTAAATTCTCAGATTATTTGGCATTTTTCAGAAATTCATGCTTTCACTATAAGGAAGACATCAACTTCGAAGAAAATTACTTTGAAGCTTTTATTAACTTTTGAAAGTGTGTGCTTCTGCTAAGGCAGAAAACACTGTCTTATCATTGGTCCACATGCTGAATGACCAACAGAAATATGGCAAAATTGATGGAAACTGAGAAGTAAGCAAAATAAAATGTTATCACCAGGCCTAGAGACCTGCAAAGTGTTCTGCTCCTCATTTTATTTTGTGGGATATCTGAGTATTGTTTTTAGCAAGTATTTGCCATTTAAATCCACTGATTATGTGAGTAATAGAAGGAATGTAGATGCTATGTCAAAAGTATATTGAATAGAAGATATCAGAGTTCATTCTCAAAACTCACTAGTCCTGTCCCACTTTGTCTCAAACACAAACCACAACATCAGTTGGAATAGCTATGATAATTCATGAATTCTAAAAGTCTTAAAAGTAACATCTTAATATTACCATACAATTGATTAATGATGAATTTAACTGGATTTATTTATAGGGTCTTAAAAAAAATTGAGCATAGACATATGATCAGAAGAAAATAATCAAGAATACCCTACCTCCCTACCTTACAGGATTATCATAAAAATAAATGAAAAGGCTGAATATTAAATGCTAATGAAATTCACATTTTTAAAAATATCTCAAAACAAACAAACAAAAACAGAGTTGCCAGTGGTTCATCTGGCTTAATTCAAAGGGACATTCTAGGGTGTCTTTCATTATATTGTTGTATTGAAAGAGAATGGCCTTGCGGGATGCAAGTTTAGTTCAGTGGCAAAATTCTTGCCTGCCATACGGGAAACTCAAGTTCGATTCCCTGCCCGTGAACTTCCCAAACAAACAAATGAAAAGCCAAACAAATAAGAATTCAGCAAATGATGCTGCAGTAAGGGGATATTCACATGGAAAAGAATGAACTGTGATCCTCACCATACAGCATACAAAAAAAAGAGAATAGCCTTGGATTCAGACTGCTTCTACTAAAATTTCAGTTCTGAGCTTTACTAGGTGTATGAATTTAGGCAAGGCACTTAATGTTTCTAGCCTCAGTTTCTTCATCTGGAAAATGGGGATAATAAAAGTACTTTCAAGAATTGTTATGAGGATTAAATGGGATAATATACATCAAATTTTTAGTATAGGCCTTGGCTCATAATAGCATATAATAAACTGTGTTAAAAATTCCTTTTCCTTTGAAGCAAGAAAAAACAAAACAAAGTAAAATAAAATAAAATAAAGGGTATCAAATGTTTTTTAAATTACAATGCACATAAAAATTTATTGTGGCATGCATATACCAGATATATCATGTAGAAGATATATATATATACATATATTAAAGCAACTCATCAAATTTAGCAGACAAGTTTGTTTTAGACTAGTCTAAATTTTTTAAATATTATTGCTAATTTATTTACTGTTCAGAAATACAGAATCAAGTTGCTCAAACTCATGAGTTCATGACATGCAAATATTTTATACCCATGATTTTTTTGGTTAACTTATTGTGCTGCTGTCTTTATTCTTCATCCCCCAGTCCTAGACAATTCTCTCCTCCATAAGCACAATTCTACGGTTTAAATATATTTCCTTTAAATCCACTGACCAGGTGGATTTTCTTATATGTGTAGCTATAACGAAGCAAACTTAAATTATATTTGATAAATTTTCAAATGAATTTTCCAACAAATTTTTATGTCTCCCAGTCATCATCATGTATTTTATATTTGTATTCAACTTAAAAGAGTTATTTTCTCTTGTTTATTTCTTCTCACCACTACATAGTATTCTCCTATAAGGATACAGCAAATATTAGCTTTCCCTTAATGGACACATCACATCATTCTGTAGAAGCTTCTTCTTGCTCCTTTGCAACAGGCACTGCCTCCCCTACCCCAGGGCCAGGAAGCAATATTCTCATCTCTGCCACTAGAGTTTTCCCTTTTATACAATTTTAAGTAAATGTAATAATTTAATCTTTTGTTTTTATTTCTTTCACTTAGCCATTAACACTAGTTTATTGCATATATTAATTTTTTATTTTTAATTCTTTTTATTGGTGAGTAGTATCCTAGCATATGATTAAACCTCAATTTGTTTTTCCATTCACCTGCAGAGAGTCCATCAGGTTGATTTATAAACAAAGTTGCTACCAATATTCACATAAACATCTCCGGTAACATATGCTTTCATTTTACTTTGATAAGTACAAAGGTGTAAAGTTGCTGGTTAGTGTTATCTGTGTATATTTTACTTTATCAGCTGTACCTACACAGTTTTCAAAAATGACTATCATTTTAGATACCCACCAATAATGTACAGGAGTGTCACTTACTCCCCACACATGTAACAATTATCTTATATAAAAATAACAATATCTCATGATTCTAACTTATATTTTGACTGTCTAGAGTTGTCTAGGGAAACATAACTGACAGATATACAGATATTATGAGATTTTCATAATAATTCTCTCACGTGACTGTGGGGATGGCATGTCCAAATTTCATAGAGCAGGCTATAAGCTGGAAACTCCAATGAAGATTTTCAAAGAATTCCCTAGGAGAAGCTGGCTAGCTGAAGTACAATTGGAAATTCTCTCTTCTGACTGCTGAAATCATCACTTTTAAAGCTTTCCACTGATTGGATGAGACATCTCATTGTTTACGGCAATCTCCTCAGTTGATTGCAGATGTAATCAGTCATAGAGATGGTACAATTATTGATGTTTTAAGTCCATGAAATATCCTTACAATAATAATCTCACTAGTGCTTGCTTGACCAAAGCACTGCACACCATAACTTGGTGGAGTTGACCCATGAACTTAATCATCACAGTTCATCCCTTGTCAATTCAGCAGTCATACAAATTTCCTAAAGTCATACTTTATCTCTAAATAAAACCAATGAGTCATATTTTCACCTAACAATACTCAACTTTCCTGCATCAAGCAAAAGTATACTAAATCTCCCCAGAATAAGGTGCAAGACCTTGAGCAATATTCACTCTTAAATTTGATCTCCTATAACTTAAATATTATGATATGAAGCTAATACAACTTATAATGTGTAAGGTAATAAAGAAAGAAATCAAAGATATTGTCTTATGCATATATAACAACATACTCATAAAATAACAAGGAAGAAATATTTTAACCATTGCATTTTTCATTTCTGTAACTGCTCATGTGGTCAGAGTTTGTATATTCGAATACTTTCTTCTACCTATACATTCAAAATTCTCTTTACTCTCACCAAACACCTGAGCTAGCTGTGGTTCTTTGCCTGGAGATGTGAACCAAACCTTCTTTCCTAAAGTTTCAGGGCTGTCAGGACTCCTGTCTGAATGGGATTGTTGCAGTTTTCCATTGACTTTAATCACAGGGCCTGAAAGCACTAAGATGTATCCTAGGGCATCTCCTGTATTCCAGGCAAACTCCTCTTCACCTCTGTTATGTGGTTGCAGGCATATTTCCCCTTCCTAGTCAGGGTCAATCACCCCAGACCATATAGTAATTCCCTTATTTGCCTATTGATTCAGAAGCATAAGGAGTCCAAAGTGGCCGTCTGACAAACTTCACTTCCAGTTCAAAATAATCATAGCTGTTTCTCCTGGTGGAAGCACTCCTCCTTTTGGAACCAAGACCTGTAGACCAGGAGAGCTTAAGGTTGCAGGGACAGAAAGCAAATATTTTTGTAGTAGATCACTAGGGATAATAGTGAGTAGTGTCACTCCATTTCTACCCCTTGATTCCTGGACCTGCAAATTCTGACTATGGAAGAAACAGCACCATAGGTGGATTCTGATTTAGAGCATATACACAGCCTCCTGGAGAACACTTTGCCATGAATCAGTGTACAAACTCACCTCTGACAAGTTCTTCTTCTCAGTGAAATGAACATCCTAGTGCGCTGAACAAAGTTTCACCCACTGGGAGGATTACCCCTTACCACTGACCTCCAGAAAAGGGCTATGGTGCTGCAGTTGTGCACTTTCAAGTGGTACCTGAATATTGTGCAGAACCATCTGTAAACATGCCTGACTTTTCTTTTCCTCAATCAACTGATCATAAGGAATTCCCCAATATGCTATAGCTGTGGGCAGGGAGAGGGAAGGTAACGTGGCAGGGTTTGTGTCCATGGGCATTTGGGCCACTACCCATATAACCTACTTGTGCCCTTACGACTTACTTGAGTTCTCGCTCATGTACAAACTTCCACTTTATGATGGAGTATTGCAGTGCATGTTGAACTTTATGGCTTGGTGACTTAAACACCCAGCTCATGATGGACAACTCAGGTCTCACGGTAAGTTGGGGTTCCATGGTGAGGCATTAAGTCTCTACTAAAGTCCCTTAATATACCAAAAACTGTTTCTCAAAAAGAAAGCAGGAATATGCAGAGGACAAGAAAGTTTTGCTCCAAAATCCTAAGGATCTGCATTGTGATTCTCTTTTCAGGGCCACACAAGACTTCAGACAGCAACTTTCTTTGCTACTGATGCTTCCATCACCATTGGATCTGTTGTATCATATGGCACAAATTGCAAAGTAGCTTGCCCAGCACCTGGACATGTCTCAGAGCCTTCTATTGTCCTGTTTCCCAATCAAAAGTAGCAGCTTTTTGGGTCACTTGATAAATGGGCCGCAAAAGTGCACCCAAATGAGAAATATGTTGTCACCAGCGTCTAAATAGGCCTACTAGTGATGCACCTCTTTTTTGTTTGTAATAGGTGCCAGATGCAACAGTTTTTCCTTCACCTTAGAAGGGATATCTTGACATGCCCCACCCCACTGTATGCCTAGAAATTTTAACTGAGGTGGAAGGCCCCTGTATTTTTGTGGCATCTATCTCCCACTCTTTGACATGCAAATATATTATCAATAAGTTGCTGTTTCTTCCTCAGCAGGTCCAACCAACATGATATCATCAGTATAACGGACCAGTGCGATGTCGTCTGGGAGAGAAAGACAACCATGTTCCCCGCAGGCTACAACATGAGATGGAGCTGGAGAGTTGTTGTACCTCTAAGGTAGGACAGTGAAGGTATATTGCTGGCATTGTCAGCTGAAAGCAAACTGTTTCCAATAGCCTTACCTACAGTAATTGAAAATAAATACTTGTCAGATCAATAGCTGCATACAAAAAGTACCAGGATTTGGGGTGATTTGCTCAAGCAACAATATCACATCTGGTTAAATTTATGATAATCCATTTCATCTTCCCCTAAGATCCATCTGTCATCTGGAAAGGCCAAAAAAGATATTAGAATGGGGAGGTGGTGGGACTTACCACCTCAGCATACTTCAAGTTCTTGATGGCAGCACTAATCTTTCTCTCCAGGAATCTGGTATTGGCTTTGATTTACCAAATTATGGGAGGGGTCTTTCCTACCATAATTTCTCCTACTCTACAAATTAGGGTCCCTATGTGGGGATTTTACTAGTTGCTGAGTATTCTATTCCAATTATGCATTCTGGTACTGGGGGAATAACCACAGAATGGGTCCCACAATCCAGTGGATCCCCCTGTGAGATGGATCTGAGCTAAAACTCCATTGATAACCTGACCTCCATGAGCCCTTACTCTGACTGGTGAACTACAGTGATGTTTTGGGTCTCCTGGAATTAATGTCATATCTGAGCTTATGTTTAATAGTCCCACAAATATTTGATCATTTTCTTTTCTCCAATGCATAGTTACCTTTGTAAAAGGCTGTAGGTAAGCCTTTCTTTGGGAAAGGCTCAGAGGAAAATTAAAGGTATAAATGTTTGGAAGAGTAGTGGAGTCATTCCCCAAGGGGTCTTGGCCTTCTCTTCATTCAAGCAGCTCTGGCTTTTTAAACTGTCCCATGACTAGAAATTGATTACTGGGCCATGACTTTCTGTTTTTTTAATCTGAGTTAGACTTTTGTTCATGTGACCTAGAACTCTTCTGCTTATACAAATCAAGTAAGGACTGAGTAGATTCCCCATCTATTTTACTTCTATGTACACCATGATCAACAAGATAACACCACAGGTCTCTGTAAGTAAGAGTAATCTGATAGCTGCTTTGAGTCTGCTGTCCTGTCCATTATGGTAGCCATGCCCATTAATCTCTTTGGAGATTAAGTGCTGTCAGTTGGCATCTATCAACTGGGATCCTATTATCCCTGTTTTGTTCAATGACCCAAGTTCCGTGACAGCAGTTCCCACAGTTATATCTGACCTACATAAAGCAGCAACCACAGAGCTCTTCACAAATGATGGAGTTAGTCTCACAATTTTTTTCCTAAAAATCATAGTGACAGGTGTGTTCTCTGGACATTCCTGGGGTGCTTGAAAATCCATTCTAACATACCAGTTTCTCTAAACCTTTGGTTTCCCCAATCTACTTTATACTATGGCAAAATTGAGATCACCTTTTGGTCCATGCTTCAGACAAGCAGGAGAACAAACTGTTATAGCCCTTTCTAATCCCTCAAGCTACATTATTGAGTCCAAAAATCTCTGTCTAGTGGGCCCATGTCAATAAATTTAGCTTGATCTAACTTTATATTCTTTCCACTATTATTTCACACCCTAAATATACACACCCATACATATTCCCCTTATTTCTGTCTATATAGATTGGAAATATCTTCAGTATTTTTTAAATACAGTGAAGCTCCTCATGGATCACATTTTCTATCTTACCTTTGGGACTTGTTTTGACTTCAGTAAAGTCTGTAAGTTAACATGGTGGTGGGGAGGGTAATAAAAATTAGAACTGTCTTGCAAGGCACCTAACCCAGAAATTCCATTGCAGTTTCAACTAGTGAAAGAGGATTACTTCCTTCAGTCAGAAGATTGAGGGCTCTTTGCTCAGGGAAGGTGGTTACAGGTTTATCACAAGCAACTGGGCTAATGTTTGTAGGTGGAGGTTGGACGGCCAATTGCTCAGAGCAGACTAGAGGTTAGAAGACTGGTTCCTCAGGACACTCTGTGATTGGGTGACTGATTCTTCAGGGCAGACCATTGTAGGTTTATTTGGCAAAGGCCCAGCCAAATTTAGGGTTTCATTTTACCCATTGCTATCATTATCAACATATATGGCCTCATTCCAGTTTTTTGGATCATCTTCTTTTCCACCAATGCCCTCACTTTAATAGCTGTCACCCTGCAAAGTTGGAAATTCAACTTATGTCGTAATCAGCCACCTGTGCAATGAGACTTTGGGTCTGGTTTTCAGAAATCTCAAGGCTGTCTTTACACATAATAAAGATTTTCCTTCAGGACACACACTGAAACTTCCCTGTCCTTCATGCAGTGCTTACATTGGCAATTTGAAATCTTGAGCTCATCCTTTTCTTTTATAGCTGTGCTTAATGAATTTATGGACCAACCAAAATGATTGTACCTTTTCACTCAAGAAACCTGTGTTAAGTTGTCAAAGACAATCTCACTCAGAGCCTTGCCTCTTATAAGCATTGGAGTAGCTGTATCTAACCGTTATAGTTTGCTTATCTTTATTGTCAACACATGTCCTGGACAGCCAGTGCCATCTTGATTGTTGGAAATAAAATCATTGGTGCTTTTGAATCTAATCAGATTTGAGAAACAATTCCAGAAACCCCAGACCAATTCAGAAATCTCATCGTTATGATTCTGTTTCTGAAAAACCATTCCTGGAACCAAAGCTTTATTAGTCAGGGTTTTCTAGGGAAAGAGAAGTAACAGAAGATAAAATTTAACATTAGGATATCTACATCATAACTGTGTCATATGACTGATCTATATCATAACTGTGTCACATGACTTTGGGGTGGGTAATGCAAAATCCCATAGGGCAGAGCACAAACTGGGAACTCCAATGAAAAGTTTTCAATGAATTCCTCTGGAGAAGCTGGCTGGCTGAAGTAGAGATGGAAATTCTCTCTTCTGACTGCTGAAGTCATTGCCTCTCCTTTTAAAGCCTTCAACTGATTGGATAAGACTTATCTCATTGTTGAAGGCAGCCTCCTCAGTAGATTGTAAATGCAATCATCATATTGATGATTTAAGCCCAATATCGTCACAGTAGCAATCAGACCATTGTTCGCTTTACCGAACAATTGGACACTGTAATGTGGCCGAATTGACTCATGAATTTAAGGATCCTATCTAGTGATGTTCCATATTTTTTCACATGCTAATTTACCATTATATACTTTCTTTTCTTAAAGGTCTATCCATATCTCTTGCTAATTTTTTAATTTGGGTTTTCATATTAATTTTGAGTTGTAAGAGTTCTTTACACAATACCCTAATTAAAAGCCATTGTTGGAATTGCAAATATTTTCTCCTAATCTGTGGACTGTTTTTCAGTTTCCTTAGCCATGCCTTTTAAAAAGAAAACATTTTTTAATGTTGATGCTGTTAATTTTTGGTTTTGTTTAAGAAATCATAGTCTAAACTGAAGCTAAAGATTGTCTCCCATGTTTTCATTTTCCATATTGATTTCTGTATATGAGAGCAAAGGTACTGGAAGGTTAAAAAACAGTACAGTAATCCCACAAAACAAAACAAAAAAACTTTTTTATATTAAGTTTCTTTTGTTTTAGAAAATTATAGTAAGTCAAAAACACTTCAAGTTGAATTTTTTTGGGAAAAGTTGGTGAATTAGATATTTTACCAATAATTGTAATGAAAAGTGGGGAATTTTCCCTGTTATATTTCTTATAGTAAATTTTGACCATCATAGTTTCCTAATTGCAAGAAATATATTTTATAGTACATTTCCCTTTAGGGGATGAATTTGCCAAGAAAAACTGATGACAATCATGATAATGTAGAAGGATTGATAATGACAGATGAATTTGCTTAGATTTAGTTTACATGGGAAGATTGCCTAAATAATACTCTAAGGATTGGTGAGTACTCCCTGAAAGCTCTCATATTATGAATTCTTTTTTTCCAGAAAATCTTTCAAGAACTTTCACATTTTCTTAAAGGTATTTTTAGAAATAGGTTAGAATTTTAAGAAAATATTCATATCACTGTATCTTGATAAAATTTTACTTAGGGCTATAGTCATTGTGAATTTATCTGATGTTATTCTGCATTCATTGCATTTTAGATATCTTAAGAAATAGTACCTTCAGTTTTTCCAAATGAATTTAGATTCCTTAAATAGATGTGACAATATATTACACAATAAAATAGCTTGCAGGTTTGATATATACCATTATTTTAAATCGTAATAAACTGAAAATTTTAAAAATAGTTACTCTTTAATGTAGTAGTTCGGTTAAGGTGTCACCTTGGCCAGGTGATGGCGCCCTGCTGTTCTGTGGCTGTGGACTTAAATCACAGGCATGTGATATTCCTCTATAGCTGATTACATCTGGGTTGGCGAAGGGGAGGGCCTCTGCAATGAGTGATGTTTAATTTAATTAGCTGGAAGGTTAAAAGGAGAAATACGATGCCGTCAAAGAAGTATAACCACATGCCCTGCCTCCAGCATCAGACGTCAGATGTTTCGCTTTCTACACAACCACTTCCGGGTTTCTTGGCTTTCAATTGTTTGGGAGCCAATTACTCTGAATGCTATTCCAACAGGAGTTAGTGGATGCCTGACAAAGCAAATGTCTCCAAAAAAAATCTCAAAAGTTAAAAAGAAATCCAAAAAGAAAAATTGATGATGAAGAAATGGATTTGTCAGAGAAAGAGGTTAGAAACACAATGGGAAATATTAAAAACACCCAAATCATCTACTTTCTGAATGAAAAACAAAGTATACTAATCTGAAACAGATCAAGATAACATCCAACAAGAGAAAAAGCTGGCAACCTCTTTCAAAAAGTAGCAGAGAGTATTTACAATCTATGATGGAATCAGGAATAATAGCAATTTTAAGTAACAATATTAAAGAAAACAAACAAAGCTAATATCATCACAACTGTGTGAAGAAAAGATTGCTACAACTGTGTGAAACACTGGAAGTCCCTCCCAAAATGGAGAAAAAGTTAACTAATGTGTCAAGTCTACTGAAAATGGAAAGGGCACAGCACACCGCTAATGAAGAAGCTCTGGCAATATTTCAGGAAGAAATAGATAAAATAGTGGAGACCACAGAGTCAGTGACTGAGAATATTCAAAGCCTCAAAATCAAACTTCACCTTCTGACAAATGAGGTGGAAGAAGAGGAGGAGAAGGTAAAACAGATGTTTCAAATAGATAGAAGTGAGGTACTTTCTCTTCCAGAACTTTCTAAGAACAATCTTAAAGCACCAATACTTCAGAAAGAAATTTTGATGCTAATTCCAAACCAGAACGCTCTTCTAAAGGACTTGGTTCTTCATAATTTATCCCAGTTGAAGGACATATTAGCTTTCATTGAAGAAGCCTATAGGACACTGGATGCCTCTTAAGTTTTTCATATGAGATTGTTTCATATTAATTTAAACTTTATGAATTTATAAAACTATTACCCTACAATGATATTTCAGAAGCTCAGGCTTCTGTGAGAATTATTGTCCAATAATAATTACATGCACTTTAAAATTAGGCTATACAGATCTACCATAGCATCTAGTGTAGTCCTGGAGGCTCTGTTTCAGCAACTAGTAAGCCTGGTGAATCACATTTATTATACTGCTGCATCTCTGGTTATTTGCCTGGAACCAGAAAATAAGAACTGCCACAATCTGTTAGACAATAATGGATGAATGGAGGTCACTTATTGCTTAATGCAGATAAAATATGATGCTATAAGTTAATATATATAAAGTTTTTGTATGGTACCTAGTACCTAGTTTGCTATCATTAATATTATTTACCTGATATCTTGCTGTTTGTTGTCTGGTCATCTAGATTTTCAGAAATCCTCAAATGCCTTTAATTTTATACAGAACTCCCTAGTCTTTTTATAGTAGTTAAGATTTGGGAGGTGCCTTTCACTCTGACAGTAGCATCAACATTGTATTTATTTGATTGCATTAGTGAATAGATGTTGAATGTTTATTTTCTGTTGTGATAAAGGATGCTTTTATTTCAGAAAACTATTAAAAAGGAATTCCCTGGGTGGGCCACAGTGGCTCAGCAGGCAAGAATGCTTGCCTGCCATGCCAGAGGACCGGGGTTCGATTCCCGGTGCGTGCCCATGTAAAAAAAATAAAAATAAAATGCACTAAGTGGGGTCATGGCATTTAAAAAAAAAAAAGGAATTCCCAAGCAAAGAAAAAAAAAGCAGGAAAAGTCATAGGATAGAGAAACAGTTCAGCACAGCTCAGCACAGTGCTCAGAGCTGATATGCACCCAGACATTTGGAGATGCAGAAAGGAATCATTGTGGGGAAAGCCATTTGAACCCAGAAACCAGTAGGGAAGGCCTACTGTGTGCCTTTATACGTGACAGAGAAAACCAGAAGAAAAATAGCTACCATTCCTCTGAAGAACTGTAAATTTGTAACTACATAAATCCCCTTTATAAAAGCCAGTCCATTTCTGGTGCATTGTATTTCAGAAGCATTAGCAAACCAAAAATAAATTTGAAATATGGACATTTCATCACTATTAAATTTCATAACACCTACATATTCCTTGTAATTAGAGAAATGGTTTTGGTATAAAGTTCTTAATTAATTGTTTGAATATTTAAAAATAAAGGGTGATGGAAATAGAAAAAAGTACATGAAAAATTTACTCCAGGTCACTGATAAATATTAAATGGGTATCCATATTTGTAGCACATTGTATTTTGAAAAGATCACCACATATTCCATCTTACATAATCTTATGACTTGACCAACACTTTCCCTTATGAAAGTTTGGATCTGTGTTCCCTCTTCTTGAATCTGGGATGGACTCAGGACTGTTCCTTCCTTAGAAAATGGTGATTTCAATGCTTTATCTTAAAAAAATATTATAGGCTCCATCTGATTTTATCTTTCTCAGGATATTTGTTGTGAGGAAACCCAAACTCTGCAGAGGCCACATGAAGAGGCACAATGGGTGGAAACCGAGGTTCTGAGAAGACAGTCAGTATCAGCCACCCATGCATGAGTAAATGATTCTTTTTTTTTTTCCTCTTAAACATTTATTTGATCATGATTTGAAGATGGGAAAAAGTCCAAATCAAGTTGTCACGGCAATGCTTTCTTCCTGAAGAATGTGACACTCTGGGACTGGCTGCAAGCAATCCTTGGTCTTTAAATTGTCACAAAGCAAGGAACATGGCAGTATCTCTTGGTCTTTCCCTTCTCTTCCAGATTCCATTCATGTTCAGCTTTTTGTTTTCTGTGGCTTTCTTTCTTTCTCTGAATTTCATTCTACTTATAATAGGGTTAAAACCCATCTTGATTAAAGTGGGTCGCACTTTAAGTGAAGTAACCTCATCAAAAGATTTGACTTACAATGGATTTATACCACAGGGATGGATTAAACTGAAGATCATGTTTTTTTCTGGGGTACATACAGTTCCAAATCACCACAATGAGGGACTGATGGTTCCTTAAGAAAATCTTGGAAGAGGGAAATCTCAGTTTTCTAGGGACTGAAATTTCCTCTAGAATTTCTCCAGGAAATCTCATCCTGAGAAAAGAGCAGTTTCAAACAGGGCAGAGATTCAACAAGAAAGGGCTTGCCACTTCTCAGAGTGAAGGGAAAGTAGGATTTGAGGTTTCATTCACATTAGAGTAAATGATTCTTGAGTCTCATAGCTGAAGCCAGACACAATGTAGAGCAGAGACAAGTCATTCCGTGCTGTGCCCTATGTGAAATTCTGACCCACAGAATCCACAAGCATATCCTAGTAAGTTTCACTGTAGTTTATTATGCAACATTAGATAATCAATGGTATTTAATATTTAAAGATGTAAATATATTTTAGAATAATATGCATAATAGATCAGATACTGCTTTTTACTACTCATGAAATTTGACCATAAAGTTAGTTTATGTATTAGGAGGCTTTGTTTCACTGAGTAGAATAAACCATTTAAGTCAACTTTATTAAACAAATAATTCCTCTGAATTATCTTTGTAGCAGAGTTACCAATAAGAAACAAGCTTCCACATGTTTTACAAAAGGATATATGTGTTAGAACTACCCAAATTGTGCTCATCTCTAAGTTACATGAGCCAATAAATGGGCTGCTTTTGTAACGTAAGTCCTTGTTACAGGCCTTGGTTATTTTGTTGTTACTATTTCCTAGTACTGAGACCATCAACTCCCTCTGATTTTGCTTAATGGAAATCAAGTGTGATAATATTATATTCCCTGAGCCTGATACTATGATTTTTCATGGGGAAGAATGCCTGTTTTGTGAAAGCAAATTCCTTGTGACCAGCAAAGGAGGAGAAGAGGGTAGGTAGTGGTATCTCCATGTGTAGACTTGTTTTCTTCTGATATACTTTTGGGGGTGTGCTGGTTTGGGATTGCCATGTACCCCAGAAAAGCCATGTTCTTTAATCCTTGTCAGTGTTGTTGGGTGGAATCTTTTTAATTAAGTTGTTTCCATGGTGATGTGACCCAACTATTTGTGGGTGAATTAGGTGGTTTCCATGGAGATGTGTGTCCACCCTTTCAAGGTGGGTTTGCTTACTGGAGTCCTTTAGGAGGGTACCATTTTGGAAAAAGCTTGAGAGCCCACACAGCCAGAGAATTTTGGACATCCAGAAGGAAAACACCCCAGGAGAAGTACTTTGAAAGAGAAACCAGTACAGAAAGCTAGGAGACATCACCATATGCCTTCCTACCTGAGAGGAAACCCAGAACATCATTGGTCGTTTCTTTTGAGGTAAGGTATCTTTATCTGGATGCCTTAGTTTGGAAATTTCTTTGACCTTAGAACTGTAAACTTGCCACTTAATAAATTCCAATTTTAAAAGCCGTTCCATTTCTGGTATACTGCATTCTGGCAGCTTTAGCAAACTAAAACAGGTGGTAAAGTGAAGATTTGTACAGGCTATTTTCCACAAAGAGAAACATGAAAACAACCTCCATTTTTGAAGCCAGACAAAAATAATCTTTCTCTTCCATGTTATGCTATGGACCTAGAACTGTGTATTTAACATATTTGTAAATCCATTTGCATATGCATTCAATGAAGTTAATTTATTTTAGAGGAATGTTGTTGAGTAATCAATAAGAATATAAAAGCACAATGTCAGTAGAGTACAAACATAAACTCAAAATTAAAAAACTGAATGAAATAGCTGCAGATGGTAACTCAGGATGCACTGTCTTTCTTTTTACATGTTTCTCTTCCCCTGCAATAAGTCTAATGTCTTCAAGTATCATCTATCTGCTGAATGTTAACTTGCAGCTCAGAATTACTGGACAAAAATAAAAGAGTGTGCTGGAAACATGGGTGATGTAATCTTAGCTTAATAGGAGGAGTGAATAGAAAAAGAGAAACATGGACATAAGAACTGTGGTGGAACCGATTGTGGTGAGAATGGAGCTTTAGAAACACAAGATTCTGGATAAGATAAGGAAGATGTTTAAAATCCTGGATCAAGAATTTCAAAGAACACAATCAAATGGTGTTTATGGGAAAAGAAAAGTGAAAAGTCTAAGTAAAAAGAGGAAACAGAGCACTGTAGATATAAGAATGCAAAAGAGACTATTCTTTGGTGGTGGAGACTATTCTTTGGTGGTGGAGAGCAGTCCTAGAGTAAAACAGGGATGAGAAGCTTTGTGGGTTTAGTACCAGTATCTCCTAGAAACTAATGCTCGTTCATAACTCACAGTGATAAGCTAAGGCCTCTAACAATTGGGTGATTCTCAATTGTGAGTTTGGGTGTTTTCTTTCCACTTTTTTTCCCAGTAGTATGTACGATATCAGCATGCAGAGTGTGCTGGTTTGAAGCCATTATGTACCCCAGAAAGGGAAATTTTCTTTTAATCCATTCCCGTTTGGGCAGACCTTTTGTGGGTAGGAAATTTTGATTAGGTTATTTCAACTATGATGTAACCAACACAATTCAAGGTGGGTCTTTATCCTTTATTGATATCTTTATGAGGATAAGACAGAAACACCTAGAGAGAGCTCAGAGAGAAACACCGAAAGAGACCTGAGATGGGAAAGGTCCCCCTAGGAGCAGGGACAGCAATTGAAGCCAGAACCCAGGATAGAAGGAACAGAAGACATCACCATTTGCCTTCCCATGTGACAGAGGAACCTAGATGGCAGGTACTTTTCCTCAGAGAAGTTATCTTCCTCTTGATGCTTAAATTTGAACATTTTCATGGCCTTAGAACTGTAAAATTTTAAATGAATAAATCCCCATTGTAAAAATCCACCCATCTCTGGTATTTTGCCTTCTGGCAGCTTTAGCAAACTGAAACACAGGGTCTAGCCATAAGAACTTTGTAGTATGTCACATAGAGTACGGGTATTAGCAAGTAGAAACTATGTTGGATGTCATGTGCACGTGAGTGACAAAGTAAGATGGTCTTACTGAGGGTAATCCATGTTATGATAATTTAACACAGTAGTTTAGCCTGAAAATCAAATAGGTTTTGCAGAGAGAGTAAATGCAATTATTTTCTATGGCTTGACTTCTAGGCAGAACAGATATGATTGCTAAAGAATGGATGAGGAGACAGCAGAATTTGACAGCACATATATTAACAATAGTGCTTATTTTAGTTTGTCAAAGCTGACAAAATGCAATATACTAGAAATTGTTTGGCTTTTACAATGTTAACTTACAAGCTTATCATTTCTACCATGAAAATGTATAAGTCAAGACATCAACAGGAGATGCTTTCTCCCTGAAGACCAGCTACCAGCAAGCTTGGGCTCCTGTGTCAGATAGCAAGGCAAATGGCAGCATCTGCTGGTCCTTCTCTCATGGGCCTCATTGTGTTCAGCTTCTGGCGTCTCTCAGAATCTCCATCTTTTTTTTTCTGTGAACTTCTCTCTGTCTTTTATCTGCTTATAAAGGACTCCAGTAAGGCGATTAAGATCCGCCTTGAATGAGGTAGGTCACATCTCAATTGTGATATCGTAATCAAAAGGCCCCACCTACAATATGTCTACACCTAAAGGGATGCTTTAACTTAAGAACGTAATTTTCTGGAAACAGTAAAGCCTCCAGATCATCATATGGCTTCAGCATTATTTTATGTAGAGAATTAATAGAGTAAAAGGGCATATGTCAGCAGCAATTGAAACCTGAGCAGACTCTTTGCAGATCACATATGCATGTGGTAAGACAAGGGGGAAAAAGGGGTGCTGAAGGACATGAGAGAGGCATTGGAGTGGAGCTATAAAATACTACATTAGAGGATGTGTCATGAGCCATAAAAATATTGCCATACTTTTGATCACAGTCTTCTCTGGGGTCAGAAATACGGGTAACATCAACAAATATTTGATTTTTAGTTCATTCTAAGTAAGATTTACAACACAGAAGTTCTGTGTATATAATTTTTCATCTTTCTTTCTTTGTTTCTAAGCAAATTTCTAAATTCTGATTATACATTGAAATACCTGGAGAGAATATCCATGTGTGGGGGTGGGAGTGGGTGCCGAGGTTCCGTCATCAAATTTTCTGATTTGTTTGATGACTTCCTTCTAGCCGCACTAAGTGGTTTTAAGGGAGTTTTAATGTATAGACAAGAATGGGAATCAATGGATTATATTGCTTTCATTTTTAAGAGTTTTTAATGACTTCCCCTATTAAATAAAGTTTTAAGGTACACATAGGGGATGAACATCATGGAGTTGGAATATTTAACCCAAATTTACAGCTGCCTTTTTCACTATACTTTTCATAGAAATGAAAAATCCTACTCTGAGCATTGGTTAGCACTGCTCCAAAATTTTCATGAATGAGATATCATGACAATGCCAGTGTTTGGTAGTACTTCTTTAGAACATCACATTTTATACAGAAGCTACTTAGCAATGACATGCAAGAGCTTTTATATGGCCTCCAACATTTTTTTGTAAATTCTTTTCTGCATTAGTGAATTGGTCCATGCATTTGAATGAGGAAGCACAGGCAGTTTTATCACTGTCTCTTTCATTACTAAATGTGGGTTCTTCTCCCAATAAAAAGGACTGTGTGAAAATGGATCTCATATGCTGTGCACCTGGTAGGAACCTGTTGAAAATCTGGCTGTTTTTGTTTATTTGGAGTTATTGAAATCATCTTTGTGTATAAACAGTCGCAGATGGCCACAATTATTCTGTGTTAAATACCTTCAAAGGTTGCTGGAAAAGTCTCAGGTAGAAACTGATTTATTTCTGTATTTATTTTATACCATCTGCTGATTGATAATTTTAATAGAGTTTTTCCTTGCAAAGTTCTGTTCCTGAATGATTACATCTGTTTACTAGTTCTTAGCAAAAGCAACCCTGAAAAGACTTTTTTTTTTAAATTTTTTATTTTAAAAGTTTGCCATACCAGAGCATTCATTCAATATTTTAAATCATATTTGTTCAATTATTGCCTCAATTCTCTCTTTAATAATTCCTTGATCAGTTTACCTACTCATGCAATACTTATTATACATACAAAAACATGCAAGATGCTATAAAATTTCTCGGTTGGCTGAGAAACATCAATCTATTTTGCCAGTATATTTTATGCAGATCCCATCCTTTCTCTCCAAGACAAACAAACTGCCAGTTGTAGGTCTATTTACTATAGCGAGATAGCTGTTGCATTCATGATACCCTGCTATGAATTGATTTGATGTCCAGACCCTAAATTTTTGTTTAGGTATTGAGATATAGCATATAACCAAGATAAGTTATATGAAGGAAAAAGCACAAGTTTTGTAGTCTGATCATCTAAAGGCAAATTCCATTGCCAGCTTTAATATGCTGCATAACAATAGTCATAGAATTAATTACCCCTGCTGTCATTGAGTATATTAAGGCTGGCAAGTGAGAAAGTTGTTTTGAGGATTAGATTAGGCAATTTATTGAAATTTTTCAGAACAATGCTTAAAATATTAAATGATGTTAATAATGTCAGTTGGTGTTATTATTGATATTAGATATTAGATGATGACACAATTACTTTACTTCATAAATTGTTGCCCAAATATACATACCCTGTTCTCTTGTCTTTTTATCTTGGTGAACTCAACTGGACATCTCTTTCCTCTCAAAGCATAGACTTATATTAGATTGAACCAAAGCATGTACTCAAATCTCCATGTTCCTTTTCCTAAACTCAGCATTGTTCTTGCTTAACTTTTCAGATTTTACTCATAAAAAAAAAAAAACACTACCTTAAAACCACTTAGTGTGGCTAGAAGGAAGTCAACAAACAAATCAGAAAATTTGATGATGGGGCCTCAGCACCATCAAGATGATGCTGACAGCCATGGGGTGAGTTGGCAAAAGAGATACTCTAAATATCACCATTAGATTCTGCTAATTATACACTTATATGAGGCAAGGCTTTGGGTGAGAATGTTTTTGATACCTTTATGGAGTTTTGTGCACTTAAGAGATATAATAACATTCCAATCTCTCTATGTGGTGGTTAAAGGCCCCCAACCCCTACTCTCGTGGCAGGACACCATGGCTAGCTCACTAGTGACAGAAACGACTCTAAAAATCTTCTTTCCCACCACCAAAGGTAAGCATGGCTGATCACTGATCATGGCATTTGATTAGTAACTTCAGATTGCTGGGGACCTGGCTTTGAGGGTGGCCATTGTTTCACCCTGCCCTGGGAATTCATGGAGGAGGAGACTTACCTATTTGGTGCCTCCTCAGGGCTTCAGAGGAAAGTTAGTTGAAGGGCTGCATTTATGGGAAGGCCAAGAAAGCTAAGCTTTGTGGAGCTATGAAAGAAGCTCTGAGGTCTTCTTGATCCCTTCCCTAGGCACTTTGGAACCAGTCTACACCTCTTCCATGAATCTCTATCCCTGTGTCAAGTGGCAAAGGGACTGTCTTGGGAAAGTCTTCTCTGGCATGCCCTCCTCCAAGAATTTGCCTTGTAGGCAAAAGGAGCTCAAGAGAACAAAAGGAATGAAAGAAAATACAGAGGTGGACAATATGGGGAAAAGACATTCTGGCTTCAAACACCCAGGAGAATGTCTATCTCCTGGGAAACAGAGGAGTCGACCAAACAGGTCAACCAAAACAGCCACCAAGCACAAGTCTAGAACAAGACACAGGTACATGAAACAGTGGAGGGGCCTTGCACAGTGTGTTCCCTTTGAGCAGACCTCCTTGTAGGAGGGCTGAGGTTCAAGAAAATCTCTGTCTAATCACTAGCTCATTACACAGTCAAAAAATATAGCTCAGGGAATAAATCCCAAAGATAATATTTGAAAATATTAAAACGCATAGTGTGCAACAGAAGAATGCAATACAAACAAAGAAAAGAAAATGATGGTCCGTCCAAACAAACAGGATAAAAATCCAGAAACACTAATGAAGAAGACCAGAATGCAGAAATACTGAACAAAGCCTTTTAAAAAAGATCTAAAAATGCCCAACGAGGTGAGTGAAAATACAGAGAAAGAACTAAAGAATATAAGAAAAACAATGCATAGGCAATATGAGAATCTTTGTGGAGAGATAGAAATTTAAGAAGGAACCAAACAGAACTACTGAAGTTGAAGTCCATATAAACTGAAGTGACAATTCCCAGAGGGTTTCAGGTGCTTATTGGAGCTGGCAGAAGAAAAAAAAAAAAATCAGTGAACTTGAAGAGAATACACTTGAAATGAGTCAGACTGAGAAGCAGAAAGGAAGAAGAATCATAAAAACTGAAATCAGCCTTAAACACCTCTGGACACCATTGAGCGTAGTGATAATATACGTTATGTAAACTCCAGAAAGAGAAGAAAGAGAGAACAGACAAAAGGAATACCAGGGCAGGCCATGGTGACTCATCAGGCAGAGTTCTCACCTGTCATGTTGGAGACCCAGGTTTGATTCCTGGTGCCTGCTCATGTGAAAAAAAAAAAAAAAGCATACTAAAAGAAATAATGACAGAGCTCCCCAAGCTTACATTAACATGCACATCTAGGAAGCCCAGAGAACACAAAAGTGGATGAACATGAAGAAAAACAACACATCATATACTGATCACACTGTCAAATGTAAAGCACAAGAAGATAGTTCTGAAAGCTGCAAGAGAAAAGTAATATGTTAGGTACAGAAGAGTCCCATTTAGATTGGGTGCCAATTTCTCATTAGAACCCATGGGGGCAAAAAAGGCAGTGGATTGAAATACCTAAAGTGTTGAAGGAAAACATCTGCCAATCAAAAATTTTATGTCCAGCAAGAGTTTCTTCCAAAAATGTGGGAGAGATTAAGACATTCCCAGATAAGCAGAAACTGAGGAAGTTCATCACCATCAGACTTGCCCTAAAAAGCAATGCTAAAGAGAGTTCTTCAGACTGAAAGAAAGGAACACCAGACAGCGGTGCAAAGTAGCATAAAGAAATAAATACTAGCAGTAAAGTTAACCATGGGTAATCATAAAGGTCAGTACTATTTTAGTGTATTATTTAGTATGTAACTTAATTTCTCACTTACTACAGATGCTGAAATACAAATGCATAAAATTAATGAAAAATATTTGGTTTTGGACATATAATGTACAAAGATACAGTAGTAAGAGGTAGGAAAAATTGGGGAGAGAGAAAGGTTTGGGAAAAGCTTATGTCCATGCTATTGAAGTTAAGTTGGATTCAAATAAACTACAATTGTTATATATTTAGGATATTAAATGTTAATCCCATAGAAACTGCAAGGAAAACAGATGAAAAATGCCTAGAGAGTAAAAAGAAGGCACTAAATATGGTACAACACACAAAAACCAAATAAATATAAAAGTATGCATTAATGGAAGAATTGACAGGCAAAGAAGGCATAAGACATACAAAGGCAAAATGCAGAAGAAAGTCCTGCAGCATTGTTAGTGACTTTAAAAGTAAACGGATTATACTTTCCAGTCAGACAGCAAAATTGGCAGAATAGGCAAAAGCATGACCCAACTATATGATTTGTGTAAAATACTGTCATTAAATTCAAAGATACAAACAGATGGAAAGTGAAAGGGTATTAAAAAAAAATATGTAGCATGCACATAGTAACCCAAAGAGAGCTGTGGTAACTGGATTAATATAAAATAAAATGAAATTTGTAAAAAAAAAAAAAAAAGCTACACAGGATGTATGATTAGGATTCTCAAGAGAAACAGAACTGATAGGAGATACCTGAAAATATTATGAGATCTTTTAAGAATTGTCTCACCTGGCTGTGGAGACAAGCAATTCCAAATTGCATAAGGCAAGCCAGGAGCTGAGAACACCAGTGAAGGTTTTTAATGATTTCTTCAGGAGAAGCTTGCTGACTGAAGTAGAGTTGGAAATTCTTTCTTCTGACTGCTGAAATCATCATTTGTCCTTTTAACACACTCAGTGGATTGGATGATATATATATATATATATATATATATATATATATGAAAAGCCCACAGCTAATATTCTATTTGATGGTGAAAGTATGAAAGCTTTCCCTCTAAGATAAGGAGTAAGACATAGATGCCTGCCATTACAGATATTCAACATTGTACTGGAAAGTATTGACAGAGCAGTTAGACAAGAAAAATAAATAAAAGTAATCCAAATTGGAAAGGAACAAGTAAGACTTTATCTACTTGCAGATAACATGAGCCTATACACTGAAAAATCCACAAAAAAGCCACTAGAGCTATTAAATTAATTCAGCAAAGTGGTGGGGTAAAAGATCAATATACAAAAGTTTACAATGTTTCTATGCATTATTAATTAACAATCAGATGAAAAAATTATACTTACAAAACCAACTTAAAGAATCAACATTTAGGAATAAATCTAACCAAGGATTGAAAAGACTTCTACACAGAAAACTACAAAAAATTGCTAAAATACAACAAAGAAGACCTAGATAAATGGATGGATATTCCATGTTTGTGGATTGGAAAACCATTAAAATGTCAATCCTACCCAAAGCAATTTATAGATTCAACACAATTCCAAAAAAAATTCCAACCACTTTCTCTGCAGAAGTGGAAAAGCCAATCATCAAATGTATATGGGAGGGTAAGGGCCAGATAGTAAAGTTGTCCTGTAAAAGAATGAAGCTGACAATTCAAACTTCCTTGTCTTAAAACTTAATACAAAGTCACAGTAATCAAAGTTAGCATGGTACTAAGGACAACCATGTAAACTAATGGAAAATAATTGAGAGCACAGAAGTCAACCCTCGTGTTAATGGCCAATTGATATTTGACAAGGTGGCAAACATCACTCAATTGGGAAGAATAGTCTTGTCAACAAATGGTGCTGGGAAAACTGGATCTCAATTTTCAAAAAGAAAAGAGGACCCCTACCTCATACCTTAAACAAAAATCAACTCAAAATGGATCAAAAAATTAAATATAAGAACCAGAACTATCAAACTTCTAAAAGAAAATTTAAGGAAGCATCTTCATGACCTTCTGTTAGGCAATGGTTTCTTATACTTTACACCCAAAGCACAAGAAACAAAAGAAACAATAGAAAATAGATCTCATCAAAATTATAAACTTGTATGCTTCAAATGATTTGATCATGAAAATAATAGTAAAACCTACACAACAGGAGAAAATATTTGGGAACCATATATCTGATAAAGGTTTAATATCCTGAATATAGAAATAAATCCTTCAACTTCAGAATAAAAAGACAAACAATCTAATTAAATAATGGGCAAAAGACCTGAATAGACATCTCTCCAAAGAAGATAAACAGAAAGCATATGAAAACATGCCCAACATCATTAGCCATCAAGGAAATTCAAATCAAAACCATGAGATACCATTATTCACTGATTAGAATGGCTGTTATTCAATAAGCAGAATCTAACAATTCTTAGAGGGAATGTGGAGAAATATAAGTACTCATTTAATGGCAATGTGAAATGTTGCAGCCTCTGTGGAAGACAGTTTGGTGATCTCTCAGGAAGGTAAGTATAGAGCTACGATATGATTCAGCAGTCCCACTATTAGGCATCTACCCAGAAGTATTGAAAGCAGGGACTTGAACAAATGCACACTGGTTTTCATTGCACATTGTTCCCAATAGCCCAAATATGGGCACAACCTAAGTGTCCATCAGTCTATGAATGGATAACTAAAACATGATATATACATACATATTTGTATATCCAGCCACAAAAAAGGAGTGAAGTCCCCATACATATGACAATATGGATGAACCTTTAAGACATCATGTTGAGGGAAATAAGCCAGACACAAAAGGACACATATTGTATGATCTCACTGATTTGAAATAACTTGCATAAGCACACTCATAGAGTCAGAATCGGAATATATGTTACCACCAGATGTGATCTGGGCAGAGAATGGAAATTGGAGGCTCAACATGTACAGAATTCTTATTTGGAATGATGGAAATGTTTTGCAAATGGTGGTGATAGTAGCATAATATTACCACTGTGATTAACAGCATTGAAATATATTTACAAATGTGATCAAAAGAGGAAATGTTTGTATATATACTAACAGAATAATTTTTTGATGGAACTATACTACACAAACAATGAACTATAAGTTAAATTCCTGGAAGTAGTTAATAGTAAAGTTATAAAAATATGTTATTATAAATTGTAACAAGTATTAAATGCCAAGGCAGGATATGTGATTAAGATAAAAAATTAATCGCAATTTTATATACTAATAATTTGATAATTTAGCAATGAATGTTCTGAAAATGAATAACCTAACACCATGCTGCCTTGATTACTGAAGTTTTAGAAAAAATCTTTATCTCAGGTAGTGTCCTCTAAGTTCTTTCTCTACAGTAATGTGTTATCTATTCTGAATCTTGTATATTTTCACGCAAATTTTGGAATGAAGTTGTCCATATCTGCAAAATAGCATAAGGGGATTTTGATTGAATTCCAATAAGTCTATGTATCAAGTTAGCTAGATTTAACATTTTTAACAATATTGCCTCACGAAATACATGAACATGAATATCTACCCATTTATTTAGATCTTTCAGCTTTTTTTCATAATTTTTAGTTTCTCTCAGATGGATCTCGAACATATTTCATTGGATTTATATCTGCATTTCATTTTTTCTGCTGTAGGTTAGTGAATCTTGGCTGTGATTCTCTGTATTCACCCATTTCTCCAGATTGGAAACTGATGGTTTGCCCTGTGACCCCACTTCTCTTTTGTATCCAAGAAAAATTGCTATTTTTCAGTTCATTGGGGTTATTTTGTTATTGTTGTAAAGACAGGAGTAATAACTTCTCACCTTTCTACTTGTCAAATTGAAATCAGAAGTCACATTCATTGACTTTTAAAATGTGAAAGCACAGCAAAGGGAGATAAAATACAAAGTAAAATTTTAAATTGATACTAAGTCAGGAGAGAATAATATAATTTATAAGTGACTTTCCTCTGTTTTTGAAAAAACAGTTACTCCTCTCTGGATGTTTGCTTCTGTAATTCAGCAAATTTGTAATTTATATTTAACTTCATGTCCACGTACATTTCAAAACCAACATGTCAGAAGAACTACACTTTTTCTTCACCTCCCAGAACTTTTCTTTTGTCTTCTATGTTTGTTAATGGCATTTTTATCTTCTTAATAAATAAGGGTGTGAATCTTGCCTTCCCCTTTCTATATCTCAGCAACTGCAGCACACTATCCCAAATATAGGCCCACCTAAAATTTATACTGATTATTAAAGGAATTTTTTGAAAACCAATGTCCCTAGATCCTCTCTAATCTATGTGTCCTATAATCTGCTGCTGTTATTATAGTCTTAATATATAATCAGATTCTGTTGCGAAGATTTGATGGCTTGTGCAATGCTCAAGTGTAAAGACAAATAATTTAAACTTTTATTAAAATAGCTTCAATTTTTCGTCTTGTACCATGACAATTTTATCTCCCACTACACTCCGGTGAAACAAATCTTCCTGTCATTTCCTTCTAGTGGCTGTTTCTCAATCCCAATGAGGAAATTCCTCAATGTTGATATTTTGTCATGCAGATGCTTACATCTGCTGTGCAATTCCCTTTTAAAACCTTTCTCCAGAATTCATGCACCCAATTCCTTCCACCCTGGTTCTCTCTCTTCCTTTCTTTTCCTGTTGCCTTTCTAGTGGGTATTTTGTAAATGCCAATTCACACCAGACAACATTTAAAGATCTTGAGAAATACAAGTGAGCAAGAAAGCTAATGATGTTTACCTTTTAGTGCACAGAGATAGATAAATATTTAGAAAGTATAATCAACAAATTAATGAATATCTCCAGAGCCAGTTACATTTTTGTTCCTGTGAGAAACTTGCCCCTGAATATATCTGCTCTCACTCATTTCACCAATATTATAATACTTTAATACTGTATATGTTTCTTCTATTATGCTATTTTTCACAGTCTTTCTTGAAATTGGTTATCGAAAATGGATAACGTTTTAAAGTTGAATCGAAGGAAATGCAACTTATATAGTACAGATATCACAAAGTTTCTCTTATTGATTCATACCCATGTATTCATATAATTTGTCTGAACATCTGCACACAATAACATTAAATTGCCTTTAATTTACTGATTTTATTTACTCTAGCCATCTTGAAACCCAAAGAATCAAAGTAAAATATTGAGGTATCTACATGACGAATCATTAAATGTAGCATCCCCTTTGAATTCAAACACAACTGGGTTGCATTCAGGCTTTCTTCCTCACTATATGTATAATTTGAACAAATTATTTAATCTTTTTAAGACCCAGTCTTTCCACTCATAAAAGAGGTATAACTATATTCACATCATAAAATTGTTTTAGTAGTAAAAAAAATAATATTGAAAATTCTTGAACACACAGCCTGTCAAAGTGTGGGGACTTAATAAGCAGTAGTTATATTATTTATCAATGTTTTTCAGTAATGCTCTTTTCTAGAGAATTATTTGCAGAACCACTTATAAAATTAATTTATAGGCTTGCTAAAAATCCAATTCCTAACCCTAACTTATCCAATGCTGATTCAGGTAAGGAAGGAAGAGATGAATATTTGTATTTTAAACAAGTACCTCTGAGACACTTTTATGTTTGCAATAGTCCAATTCCTATCATTACTCTAAGAACTATTGCATATGTATTTCTTCAAATAGCCATAGAAAAAGAGATATTTCAAAATGCTTAAATTCACAGTTAATATGGACAGGACCACTTCTTTTTTGGTCTTATCTAATATATTCACTTAAGTAATTTCATCAGCTATAAATTATCATAGAATGATGGTTCACAAATCTTGGAATACTGTGCTTTTATTAGAAATACACTATTACAGACATAGTCCCCTGGGATCTGAATTATTAACAAATTGCTTCTTTTTTACCTATCAATATTTAATAATCACTGCTTAAGCAATTTAATTATGATACTATCCAGGCTCAATTTACAAAAAATTTGATCAAGCTCACCTCCTAAATTATATGATATCTGTGAAAGATTCTGTTAAACTTATTTTATACAAATTAACTAAGATAAATAGCAAATATTTAATTGTAGAATAATCAGTTTGAAATCATTTTTTGGCAATAAATTGTCTAACAGGACTGTGCATTTAATATGTTAAGATAATGAGATAAAAATGATTATCATTTAAAATTAGCATAAACAGCTCACCATTATACAATATTTCTTTATAAGTAGTTCCATAAAGACGGCTATCACTATTTAAAAATGATTTCATTAATGTATTAATGAAAGTATTTCAATTTATTCCTTCTAACTTGGTCAGAAACACTAATAGCATATTAGATTCAGGAAGTGTAGCAATATTTTATGATGGTATTATTTTCCAAGCACTGTGTGCCAAATTAAATCTTGGAAAGAAATTGATGTACCATTTGATTCTATAATTATTGAGTTGGCCATGGGCATGCTGCTTACTGTAGATAGTTACAGCTGAAAGTTGATTGCCATCTGTTGCTGGCACAAACAGAGACTGTGTAACTGAGCAATAATCTCAACTCTATCTATCCCAGTTTCTCTGTTTTCAGCAGATATGATTGATTGTTGACATTTTGTTACTTTTTTTAAACAGTCCTTGAGGAAATATATTTATATATATATGTGTATTTATATGTGTGTGTATGTGCATGTGAGTATAAAACCAAAATTAGGCATGCAGGTTAAAAATATGCAAGTAGAACACAAAATGAAAAATGAAAAATACAAGATTACTTAAAGGCTTTTTAGTTAAAAATTTACTTAAAGGCTTTTTATTTAAAAATTCTGTATATTTAAAGTGTCTAGTTCTCAAAAGATTGAATTCTCTTCACAGGAACTAATAAGAAATCATGAAAAATTAATTACGGTAAAATAAATATTTTTGAATTTTGTTTATTTTAACAGAGCAAACTTTTCTCATATACTTCTTCTAAGATGAATTATATAGAAGGAATTAAATCTGAAATAATATAATATCCAAAATCTATTGTTGAATTAATTAATTTAAGCATGGATTTTATGTTATACTATGATGTAATGTTCATGAAATTATTTATTTAGGATGCCTTTTATACATGATTATTTTAGCCAGCCTTTGCTCTGTGGGAGACTACCTGCAACCAGGGACAAGTGGACATTTGTACACTGGGAGTTTTGGGCAGCAAAGTTTGTGATGTGCAATGGATGGAGATGACCTAAGGGTATAACAACTGAGGAATGGAAGGAGGAACTGTGATGTATACATACAGTGGGCTACTGAGTGGTTATAAGAAAGAATGAAATTGTAAGGCATACAATGAGGTGAATGAAACTTGAGGACAGTGTGTTGAGTGAAATAAGCCATACAACAACTGTCAAAAACACTGAAAAAGTCATCTGGTTCAGTTAGAGATAGGAATGAAGCTATAAGGGAAGGACTAAGTTAAAGCAGACTAAAGGATAAAGGATTATATTGACCATATTTTAGACCTTCAACTTCTGTGTGAGACCAAATGAAGAGATGTTTCTTTGGTGCAAAATCTATATTTTTGGTATAGCACACAAATTTAATTTGTATGATCAACTTACTTGAACATCATAATTACATGGAACCTTGAATAAGGGGTAAAATCTTGTTGATTCGTACAGGTTGGTATGATGCCCTGATACATCCCAGAGTAATCTGGGCAGAAGATTAAAAAGTATTTGCAAAGTCCCCTTGAGGGACTGGGGAAAAAGGTGGAATATTAAATTTTCCTACCTGGGGAAGACCTGATAGTCACTCAAGCATTGGGGAATGCCAATTTGGTAAGCCAGGCCTTTGATCTTGAGGCTTGCCCTTTTGAAACTTATTCCTACAGAGGAGAAGCTAAGCCTACTTCTATTATGTCTAAGAATCACTCTCAGAGCATTTTTGTTGCTCAGACGTGACCTCTCTCTCTAAGCCAACTCTGCAAGTGAACTTTCTGCCCTCCCCTCTATGAGGGACATGACTTCTGGGGATAAGCTTGGCCCTGGCAATGCGGGAGTGAGAAAATCTTCTCAACCAAAAGGGGGAAGAAAAATAAAACAAAATAGAGTTTCAGTGGCTGAGAGATTTCAAATAGAGTTGAGAGGTCATTCTGGAGGTTATTTTTATTCAAAATATTTATTCAAAATATAGATAACCATTTTCAGTTTTTGGTGTATTGGAGTAGCTAGAGGGAAATACTGGTAAACTGTAATCCAACAGTCTTGATTCTTGAAGATGAGTGAATAACTATAGAGCTTTTAAGGTGTGTCCTGTGATTATGAATACCTTTTGAACACTCACTTTATCCAGCATATGGGTAGATGAGTAAGAAAAAAAACAAAAAAAGACCAAAAATAAGTAAACAATGGAGGAAGATGAAGGGTACAGATTGTTTCAGGTATTCTTTTTAACCTTTATTTTTATTTTTAAATTATTTTTTAAGTAATGAAAATTTCAAAAATAGATTGTGCTGATGAATGGGATATTGTGACCCACTGATTGTATACTTTGGAAGATTATATGGTATGTGAATATATAATAAAAATAATGTATCAATTATTGCTTCATTAGTTGTGACAATGTACCATACTAATAGAAGATGTCACAGTAGGTGAAACTGGGTGGAGAGTATAAGGGAGCACTTAACTATCTTTGCAACTTTTCTGTAAATCTACAAATGTTCCAAAATCAAACATTTAACAACAGCAACAAAAATGCACCTTTGGTATGATGTTTGAATAAAATTGCTTCTCAAAAAATAGCTATCACTAAATTTTTATCTAATCGGATTATGTATGTATTTATTACATAACTGATTATTTAAATTTGTATATCATAGTTCAAAATGACCATATAGAAAATAAAATATTAATTAGTGCAAAAAAACAAAAAAGACTACCTGCAACCCTAGTGGTTTTAAGCAACTTCTTTGGCTTCTGATTGTGTGGGTTGGCATTTGGAGCTGGTTAGCCTGGGTGTTGTACTGTCCTTGCTGACTCACCCATGAATCTGTTGTAGACTGTCAGATGTGGGGTGGTGAGGAGGGAACTGGTTGTTCTTCAGAAACCTCACCTGTTTAGGTCTCTTCTCTGCCAGCAAAATAGCCTGTTTGCATGGTGCCATGGTTCCCAGGAGCAAAACCATGCCCTAAGACATAAACATGTTGAAACCTCTGCTTATGTCAAATTTCCTAATTACCCTATTGACAAAGCAAGTCACAAGGCCAATCCTAAAGTCATTACTAGAAATATGTGTAGCTCCTTTTGCAAGCTAATAGAGTCCTTCCTCTGACCACAAATTATTCACAAAAAAAATTTCTCAATGCCATCATAGGACTATACAAAATCTCATATAATCATGGTATCAGCCTTGAAGTTCCTGATCTCATTAGGTACAATTATATATGGAGTTAGCTCTTTAAATATTGCTACTTTGATCTAGAGGTCTATGAATAAAATATGTTTTCTGCTTTTTACTCTCCTGCTATGATGCAGTGTTTAGACAGGGATGTGTTTGCTATAGTAGGCACTCTTATTCCCGTGTCAGCTTCTGCTCCTTAGCATTCTGAAAATTCAATTGGAAATATGTTGCAAAGCTTCCAAACTCTGGAGACAAATAATATACTCTAATTAGGCCTAGATTTTTCTTCCTGTAACTGGCTTCTCTTTAATTTTTCTTTTTGTTCCAGGGGAATTCCTCCCTAGTTAATTTTTCTTGGTGTTACATTTAAAATAATGTCCCATTTGTCAAAAGAAACCTCATGCCTATCCATGTCTGTGCTCTGGATGCAGTGACTCTTCTCTCCAAAAGTTCCTTTATTTTCCTTACAAAATCGTCCACATTTGCAGCTAGATAGCTCTGTCAACCTACTTTCTGCTTGAAGAAAATTGGGGGGTAAGAGGCCTCTTCTCAGTTTGAATAATTCATGCCCCTTCAGTCTAAGTTGTTTGGAAACCAATGCTGTTTGTTTTAAGGTTTTGTTACAGTAGCATTTAGTGTTAGGTATCCGGTTTTATGTTAATTATCTTCACTCTGTGATAAACGCCACAAAACCAGGTGGTTTAAAACAACAGCCATTAATCACATTACACTGTGGGTTAGGTTAGAAGTTTATGTTGGGTTGAGGTAGGTGGTTCTTTTGCTCATCTGAGCTGGGTCCACTCAATTACCTAGAATCAGTTACCTGGCTAAATAGAGGTTGGATCATCCAATGGGGCTTCAGTAGGGAAAGCTCATCTGTTTTCCACATATGCTCTCTTCTTTGAGCAGACAAATCCAGGCTTGTCCACATGGCAAAGGTATTCCCTGTCTTATGTTGAGTTTTGCAGAATCAAATCCTGAGATGGAGTATGGGGTGAAATATTTTAATTTGTGGTTAACTCCTATAATTGGGAAGGAAAAGAAACATAATTGGGAAGAGAGGGAGAAAGACTTGTGAGGCAGCCCATCACATCACAGAACATGAGCATGAGTAGTAACCATTAGCAAGGCTTCACCTCCAGCAACATGAATCTATGCAGATGAGGCAGAGCATAAAGAGCTTATCATTCTACTTCTACGTTGTCTGTTAACTGCCCTTCCTGAAGTTGGGTAGCAAGGATCTGGGAATTACCAAGTTTACTAAATTTCCTAAAGCAACTAGCAATCAAGCCTTATGTTTAACATTTTCTAACACCTCCTTTATAAAAGGAAATTATATGGCCAAGTCATACACTAACAAAGGTTGTGCATACAAAGAAAGGATAAATTTGAGACAGTTTTTTCAGTCTACCAGGTTGTGACTCTAGTATTTTAATGACCTTGCAGTAGCAGAATGAATTAAAAATAAACAAATAATTCATTTCCACCAGCTCAGGTTTAAAATTATTTATCCCAAACATTAATAAATTTAAATTTTGTTGTAAACAATAAATATCTTGGGAAAAGGAACTCAAGTGATAAAAAGTGGAAGAATAAAACAAAGAACAAGAATGAGGCTATCCATAACACTATTCTGGTGAACCTGAAAAATAACATGTTACTTTCGCACAGAATTTAGAGTGTGCAGAAGAATATGCCTCTCTGACATGTTTTAGATATTTAAATATTTTGGATTAGAAATTGCAATTATTGCATTTTTTTCATGATGTTAAGAACATTTGAGTTGAAAATGATCCAAGTGTTATTTTTTTATTAAGGGTGGCTATTTCTGGTTTGACCTCCATTTAATTTTCTTTTCCCAAACAACAAGGAAGTTTTAAAATTCTTGACAGACGGCTCTGAAGACAGAAGTAGCTTACACTCATGTGTGTTTAGGGCACTTTTTGCAAGTTGTATTAATGAGTTGGTAGAGACAGAGGCCACGCAGCCTGGCATAGACGATTATCACATCTTAGCAAATGAAGAGAGCCCCAAGGCATTAAGAAGTCTTAACCATTAATATACAGTTTCCCCACAAAGCAGTTACATAAACCAACAGTTTGGCAAATGTAGCTTTTATTGCTTACCCTTTCACTGATTGCCTCTGAAATTTCATTAAAATATGAAGTATTTTAAGATATTCAATGTTAAATTTAATGTGACAGGCTAACATTTTAGATGCAAAAATGTGACAGTTTGGTTTGATGATAACATGATTTTATTGCATTCCAAATCATGAAGTTGTATTCTTTGGTTTCTAACAGGAAAATATTGAGAAATTAGTGATCTTGATTTCAGAAAATATCAGTCACTCAAAATCAACCTGTGGATTTGCTTGAGAAAATGTCCTATAAGTAGTACAGTAAAAATGTAATATTCATCAGTATTATATGACATTTGCTTCAAATTGTCCACAGTCTTATAGTGCAGTGAACTCAGGTGTTTCAATCATGTAAAAGCACTCAAATAATCTAAAAGCAATGAGAACAGCAGAAACAAAGGAACAAAATGTGCAGATAATAAATTGAAAATAAAAATGTGAAGTAGAACCTTTAAACAAAACAGATCAATAGTTAATATTACTATAAATGATGTAAACCCATTGTGCACAAGAAATATCTTTAAAAATAATGATACAGAGAAGTTAAAAGCAAAAGTGTAGAAAAATTTATTCTATGCAAACACTAATCAAAGAAATCTTGAGTAGTTATATTAATATGAGAAAAATAGACCCAAAATCAAGAAAAATTACCAGAATGGAAGAGGACATTGTCTATCAATAAAAGGGTCAGTTCAGCAAAGAGAATTAACAATTTAAAATGTGTGTATACCACTGAAAGTAAAATTTCAAATACAGAAACACTAAAAGAACAGAAAGGAGAAGTAAATACACTTAAAAATAACTTTCCCGTAAAGAGAACATCAGCAAAGATGTAGAAGAGCAGAAACACACCATCCATGAACTGGATCTAATTAGGATCTATAGAACACTGCACAGCACAAGAACGCAGTTTATGTTATTTACCAGATGACTCTTAGACTGCCCTGGAGGGTTTTGGGATTCTTTGTGACCTCTGAACCCTGTTTCCTTTCTAATTTTTTCCTATAGGAATGGAAATGTATACCCTATGCCTGTCTCTCTTTTAATATTGGAAGCAGGTAAGTTTTTCTCCGTGCTTCACAGGTCCACAGACAGAGTGGCATTGTTTCCCAGGGCACACTACATCTATAATCAATTTTGATGAGACTTTACAATTACTATTGTTACTGAAATGATTTAAGGCTTTTGGGATTTTGTGATGGAATGAATGAATTTGCATATGGAAAGACCATAACTTTCTGGGGTCCAGAGGGTAGAGTTTGGTAGTTTGAAGCTGTATGTGTCCCAACAAAAAAAAGTTCTTAAATTAAATCCATTCCTGTAGGTATGAACCACTTATAAGTAAGACTTTTGATGTGGCTCCTTCAGTTAACATAGGACACACCTCATTCAAGATGAGTCTTAATCTTATTACTGGAATCTTTTATAAATGGAAGCAAGACAATGGTAATAGCTTCAGAGAGCAGGAAGCTGAGAGAGAGGCCAGAACCGAAAGAAGAAGCCAGGTGCCACCATGTACTTTGCCATGCGGCAGAAGAGTCAAGGATCAGCAGCAGCTGGTCTTCAGGAAGAAAGCATAACCTTGAGATGCTCTGATTTGGAAATTTTCCTGGTCTCAGACTTTACGAAGTTCTCATTGTTTAAGCTGAATGAATTCATGATATCTACTTCAAGCCGCATAGGAAACTAAAACAGGACCTGTGGAACAATATGAAGTATAACAAAATACAAAATGTGGGAGTAACATACAGAGAAAAGAAAGAGAAAGGAGAAGAAAGAATATTTGAAATAATAATTACTGAAAGTTTCTCCAAATTTCTGAAAGACATATATGTGTGTGTGTGTATGTAAATAGTTTACACACACTCAAAACCAAAAAACCCAACAAACTCCAAATAATAAAAGCTCAAAGAAATCCACTTTGAAACGGATTGTAATTAAAATGTTGAAGGCTAGAGAAAAAGACAGGATCTTAAAAGCAGCAGGAGAGAACAGATGCATCATATACAAAGTAGCCTCAATCAGATTATGTGCTATTTTCTCATGAGAAATTGTGGAGGTGAAGTGCAGTGGAAAGACATAATTAAAGTGATGAAAGTATGACTATCAGAAAAATCCTGACTATCAGAAAAATCTATATATAGCAACCATCATTAAAAATGAGGGCAAGATTAAGACATTTGCAGATTAACAAATCTGCATCACCACTAGACCTACCCTTCAAGAAATGCTGAAAGGAGTTCTTCAGATTGACAAGAAAGGTCACTGGAGAGTAGCATGGAGCTATATGCAGAAAAAAAGATCTTGATTAAAGGTAAATACATAGCAATGTCCTATGCCAGTAAAACTGTATTCTTGGTACATGACTCTAATTTTTATTTCTCACAAGAATTAAAGTAAAAATGCATAAGAATATAATCATATTTTATGCTATTGGGCACAAAACATAAAAAAAGGTAATTTATGATAAAAAAGGTAATTTATGATAAACATAACATGAAGAGGAAAAGGAAAGGGTATAGCCGAATATATTGTGTATGTTATGTAGTTTAGTTGGAATCAGTTCAACCTAGATTGTTGTTGGTTCAGGCTATTAAATATAAACCTCATGGAAACTAAAAAGAAGACATCTAAAAGATATATGCAAAAGGAAATGAGAAGGAATTCAAAATGGTTGAGTATAAATGTCAACTATATGCAGAAGAAGGCACCACTGGAAAAATGAGAATTAAAAATGTGTAAGATATATAAGAAACAAATGACAAATGGATAAATAAGTCCTGCCTTATCAGTAATTACTTTGAATGTAAATGGATTAAACATTCCAATCAAAAGACAGATTTGTAGAATTGATAAAAAGGAACGATCCAATTATATTTAAAAGAAACTTACTTTAGACCCAAAGAAACAAATAGGTTGAAAATGAAAGGATGCAAAAAATATTCCATGTAAATAATAGCCAAAAGAAAACTGCTGCTGCTATACTAATATTGAACAAAATAGAATGTAAGTAAAAAAATTTCATATGAAATTATATCAATACAAGGTCACTTATAAACATATATACACCTAATCCCAGAGCCCCAAAATACATGAAGCAAACTGACAAAATTGGCAGAAGAAATAGTTCTGCAATAATTGTAGGGAACTTCAATACTCTAGTTTTATCAATGAATAGAACATGTAGACAAAAGATCAATAAAGAACAGATGACTTGAATAAAACAGCAAAAGAAGTAGACTTAAGAGACACATATATAACAGCCCACCAACCAACAGCTGAATGCACATTTTTCTCAAATGCATATGAATCATTCTTCAGGAGAGAAAATATATGAGGTCACAAAACAAGTCTTAAAAAGAAATATATAAAAGGAAATTATGTGAAACATCTTCACTGGCCACAATGGAATGATGCTAGAAAGACAACAGAAGGAAAACTGGAAAAAATTACAAGCAGATGGACATTAAACAGAATACTTTTAAATAACAAATAGGTCACAGAAAATATCAGAAGAGAAATCAGAAAATTATTAGAGGTAAATGAAGATGAAAGTAAAACATACCAAAATCTATGGGACACAGCAAAAGCAGTGCTGAGTGGGGAATTTATAGTTGTAAATGCCTACATAAAAAGAAGAAAGAACTCACATCAACCCAACAACTTGAGAAACTGGAAAAGATGAGCAAACTAAAACTAAAGTTAGTAGAAAGAAGGAAATAATAAAGATCAGAAAGGAAATAAATTGCAGCATGGTACTGACATAAAGATAGAGATATATTGACCAATGGAATTGCTTAGAGTATTCAGATATAGACTGTCCCATCTATGGACTTTTTTTTTTTTTTTAACATGGGCAGGCACTGGGAATTGAACCCGGATCCTCTGGCATGACAGGCAAGCATTCTTGCCTGCTGAGCTACCGTGGCCCACCCAACAATTGATCTTTGATAAGGCAATCAAGCCAATTTACCTGGAACAGAGCAGCCTCTTCAATAAATGGCACTTAGAGAACTGGATTTCCATATGCAAAAGAATGAAAGAGGATCCATATCTTACACCTTATACAAAAATTAACTCAAAATGGATCTAAGACCTAAACATTAGAGCTAAGACTATAAAACTTTTAGAAGAAAATATAGGGAAATATCTTATAAAACTTGTAATAGGAGATGGTTTCCTAGATCTCATATCCAAAGCATGAGCATTGAAGAAAGAAATAGATAAATAGGAACTGTTCAAAATTAAACCCTTTTGTACATCAAAGAACTTTGTCAAGAAAGTAAAAAAGCAGCCCATGCAATGAGAGACAATATTTGGAAACCACATATCACATACGGGTTTAGTATTCAGATATATACATTGGGAATTGAACCCAAGGTCTCTGGCATTGCAGGCGAGAACTCTGCCTGCTGAGCCATCGTGGCCTAAGGGTCTTCAACAACAAAAAGACAAACAACCCAATTAAAAAATGAGCAAAAGACATGAACAGATACTTCTCAGAAGAGGAAATGCAAATGACTAAAAGGCACATGTAAAAAGGCACAACTTCACTGGCATTAGGGAAATGCAAATCAAAACCACAATAAGATGTCATCTCTTATTGCTGGAGAGGATGTGGAGAAAGAGGCACACATCCACTGTTGGTAGGAATGCAAAATGGTACAACCACTATGGAAAGCAGTTTGGTGGCTCCTCAGGAAGCCAAGTATAGAATTTCCATATGATCCAGCAATCCCATTGCTAGGTTTCTATTCAGAGAACATGAGGTCAAGGACACAAACGAGCATTTGCACATCAATGTTTATAGCAGCATTATTTATAACTGCTAAGAGATGAATACACAGCTATATGATGATATTGTGAGCCATTGATTGTACACCATGTATAGAATGTTTGTATGTTAAAAATGTTTGTATGTTTGTTTGTTAAGGTTTACAATGAAAATATTAAAAAAAAAAAAAAAAGAAAGCTGGTGGGCAAGGTTCTCTAATGCCAGCATTTCTTCCTACATGTAAATTAGGCATCTTAGTGCTCTAGATTAGCTCTTTACAGCATGGGTCTGACTCAGCAGCCAACTGCTGACATGGATAATAGCAATTCTTTAAAGGTTACAAGTTGGAATTTGTTATGATAATTGTGAAGGGAGCCACTAGACTGAAATTTGTTTTTCCATTAGTTCTGAATAAATTTGTTAAAGTAACAAATAGGTGGAAAGGATGTTTGAGGACTGTATAATCAACTTAACAGAAAAAATAAACTTTTAAATTATTTTGGAGAAAAAAGAATGGAAATACATGAATTAGAGCATAGAAAAACTGTAGAGAATCAATGAAACTGAAGTTGGTTTTTTGAAATGATCAAAAAAATCAACAAAATTTTCGATAGAATGACCGAGAGAGAGAAGGGTAAAAGAAGCCATAAATAATTAAAATCTGAAATGAAAGTGGAGACATTACTAAAGATCTTGCAAATATTGAAAGGTTCATAAGAGAATACTATGCACAATTTACCCCAACAAGTGTGATAAACCAGAGGAAATGAACAAATTCATAAAAACACACAACTTACCTCAATTGATTCAAGAAAAAACAGCAGATTACAGCAGACTAATAGCAAGTAAAGAGATGGAATTGGTAATAAAAAATCTCCCAAAGAAGAAAAGTCCAGGACCAAATAGTTACACTGGTAAATTCTACCAAACATTCAAAAAATTAATGCCAATACTGCTTAAACGCTTCCAAAAAAGCAAAGAGAAATCAACTATTTGTAATTCATTATATTATGCTACAATTACTCTAAAACGAAGTCGGATAAATGCATCCCCAAAAAACGAAACTATGGACCAGTGTTCCTCAGAATATAGATGCAGCAAAATACTAAGAAGCACATCCAACAGCATCTTAGGAGGATTATACATCATGATCAAGTGGAATTTATTCCAGGTATGCAAGGGTCATTCAAAATAACAAAATCAATTAACGTAATACTACAAATCCACAATAAAAGAGTTTATTAATGTCCTAAAGACAGACATATAGATCATAGGCATAGAATTAAGAGTTCAGTATTAAAACCATACATCTACGGTAACTGATTTTTGAAGAAGGTGCCAAGTATATTAGTAAAAGAGAGAACGTTCTCTTCAACAAGTAGTGCTGGGAAAACTGTATATCCACATGCTAAAGAATAAACTTAGACCCCTACCTCGCAATATATATAAAACATTGGGGAAAATCGTCATAACCTTGGATTTGGCAGTGATTTCTTAGATATAGCAACATTATCTATATTTTCCTTTGTTGCTATATCCAAATCAAAAGCACAAGCAACAAAATAAAAATTATAGAAAAATATAAAAATATATATTTAAGCCAAATCCAAGGTTATGAAGATTCCTCCAATGTTTTATTTTAAGATTTTTAGGATTTTAGCTCTCAGGTTTTGGTCCCTTATCCATTTAGAGTTGTCCATTAGGTAGAAAAAAATTGCAATATGTAGTTAGCTCAGCTAAGTCTTTAGAGAATAGCATGTCACTTCTTAAATAG
>PVIY010014757.1:0-55668 GCA_004026745.1 Myrmecophaga tridactyla
TCTTCATGTGTGTTTTTTAGCATATACTTTTTGATATTTTTAAGTGAGTTAAGAAATATGTTTATAAAAATGAGTTTTCATTCCTAAAACATCTTATATCTAATATAGATATAACCGACAGAAACCAAAGCTGTTTGAGGTCTCCAATAACTTTTAAGAGAATAAAGCAGCCCAAGATAAAACGGTTTGGGAACTATTGATGTAGCATAATGAACAGACAAATAAATGGTTGAGATAGTGTAGGGAATGTCACCTTTCTATTTGATGTACTATGACGGGAAGATTAATATAAATTTTATTACAGAAAAACCCTCCCTTTTTTCCTTATATGTAATAACACCTGAAATTCTGCAATAAAATGCTCTGATCATTGAGAACCATGAAGGTATAGAAAAGGGAAAGTATTTTGAGTTTACCCTATTTTTTGTTTTGCTTTGTCTTAGTAAATGATCATAAAGGCAAATAAGCAAAAAGACTGCCAATTTTCTGATGTCTTTGCTCTGGAAAAGCTTTTCATGAAATAATTAATGGTAATGAAGCCCTTTGAAAATGAACTCATGATACAGTTGTCTTTGTGATCAAAGATAGCTCTGCTTATAAATATTAACAGAGAGAACTTTCAAGGACAGTAATGCCAACTAAGAGGAGAGACATTTTTTGAGAAACTCAAAGCACTAAGCGTAGCCCTAAAAGCATTAAACAAAGAAAGAAATACTCAGGAATATATCTTGCATGGAAACACTCAGCAGAGGAAAGACACTTTAAGGTGGTTCCTAGAATTCGTGGCTTTTTTTCATTGTAGAATTCTAGGCAAATGCAAATTTCAGGTATTAGTTCAAGTCTGATTTTGACTGTCCTACTTTATTTTACAGCACTGTACCACATTCGTGAGTGGAAAGAGCCATACAGTATAAGCTACTTGGGTCATAAAAGTAAAATAAAACTAAAAGTCACTTTGTTCAATTTGGGAGTCATAAAATTATATGACTAGAAAGTTCTCCGAATGGTGTTTCAGGGCAGCAATCAGGCCAACTCCAAGAGTTATTTTCTGCCTGCTTTCAAGAAAAAAGTTAATCAAATTCCAGTATTTAGTAACTTCAATAATCATTTTCTTTTTATTTGCCTTTCCTCCACCACCCCCTCCCCCCTCCTTTTTTTTCTTACTCCTGCAAGGCTTACAGCATTCAGAAGCCATATTTACTTAGACATGGTCAGCCCCACTTGAGAGTTCTTTCCATTTTATGATATTGTGTACATTGAGATGTCACTTCCTTTTATCTTCCCAAGCCTCTTTGCATATACAATGGTCATCATTTTTTCACATTCAATGAGGCAAAACCTCAGTTGCAAAAATCAAATGCCTATTTCCCACCAAGGACAGAAATGTTCTGTATACCTTGCTTGCCCTGCTGGGACTGACTGGCTTTGGGACTGATGCAAGGCAGGCAGGCAGGAAGAAAGGGAAGGAGGGAAGAAACAAAGCAGGCTTTGGTAAAACTTTCCTCAAAGGAATGTACATGCTTGTCTTTGCTTCCATGCTGAATGTCACTTTCTTCTATGACAGCTAATGTATGAATTGACGAGTATGCTCCATCTCTGCAAAATTTTTCAATGTAATTTTAAAAGACAGCACGAATCCAGCTTTACATTGTCAATAGATATCAATGTATTTTGTGCCTCACCATCCTTCATGGATATGATCTGTTTTTAGTACTATCAATAAATACTCACATTCTGCCACTCCCCTCCCCTCCCCACCCACCGTGAGGTCCTCATGACTATTGGAGGGGGTGTGAGATGAAACACTCAGTCCCAGGTCAGTCTGTTATAGCCCTAGAATGCTGTGCTATCTGTTTATTTCTGTCGACCTTGGACCCCAGGGCACATTACCATAGGCAGGCTCTTATATAGATGCTGGGATTAGTGTTGCGTGTGTGTGTGTGTATGTGTGTGTCTGCTTGCGTGTGTGTTTGTGTGTATCTAAACAGTCAGTTCTTTTACTCATAGGTGACTGAATAGGAGGCCCATGGGAAAACTGGGCTTTAGACTTTAGGAGAATTGTGAAAAGAATAAGGTCAGTACGCGACTTCTGCCCTTCTGCTGAACCTGAGCACGGTTTCCTAGGAATCAGATTCAGTTTAAGATTCTGCTGATAAATCGCCTTTGCCTGTCGATTCCATTTTTTTTCCTATTTTCTCAGAGCATTATTAAACTAAGTAACTGTTTCTTTCTTCTTTTTTACCTAATACTTTCACTTTGAGTCTACAAATAACTAAAATTCTGATACTTTGAGATATTAACTCCTAAGAATTTCATCTCAATTTTTAATTTAATTTTAAACTTAGTTCATTCTTCTTCATTTTATCGTGTAACTCAATCTTGTTAGCTTGAATTTTACATTCAACTTCAATATATTTTTCCTTTTTCTCCTGATAAATTTTAGCTTTTTACATCTCTAAGTTTAAAATTTGACTTTTCCACTAAAAAAAAAAAAAAACTTTCTTCATGTCAATCCTCTTTTTAAAATGTTTCTGTTATGTTTTTATAATATTATATTATTGTTTTTATAATGGCTTCTATTCTTTTCCAGCGCCTGCCACGTATGACTTATGTGATAAATCCTGGAAATTTCCTATACCTAATGCAGTACACTGTTCATAGTAGTGGGTTGGTTGAACAGTTGGATCCCTTACAAGTTGGTCTGACTCCTCTTTATGTGATCCGTATCAGGAAATTATCACCCAGAATTGATTTCTATGTTCATTTTTGAATGGATGAATTAGCCAAGCAGCTTCAAGTTACATCATACAATGAGTGTTTCTACTTTTGGCAGATAACAACTCAATGGAAGAGAGGGTATTTTTGGAAAAATACACAGAAGGGCAATCAAAATAATGACTATCATTCCTCTCCTGAATCATAGGAGCTGAGACACCACCAATAGGAACCCTTTAGTACAGACTTCCATAAGGCCCTTTAATGGAATATGCCTGAAAGCTATTGGATTTCCATCCACTCATCTCCCAGTGTTTTAGATTGTATTATCCCTGCCTTAAGTGCAATGCTTCTCAGATTCTAATGAGCATATAAACCATCTAGGAATCTTATTTAAATATGGAGTCTGCTTTAGCAGATCCCATGGAGCCTGAGATTCTGCATTTCTAAAAAATCCCCAGGTGGTGCTGATGGAAATAATCCTTTAATTGACAAGCACATATTAGTAAGACACTTGGCAGATGTCAGAACTGGCTAGTCAAATTCTGGTGATTAATCTCAGGTGGGGTGAATATGGAGCTTCCTGAATATTAAACAACTATCTTTTGCTCAAATTTTTAACTTGTTCCCCAGAAAATAGATGTTAACCCTTCCCCCATATTTGAATGCTCATTGTCGTTTTTTTTTTCAATCTTTTACACTTCACTAACTCCAAAGTGAGGTAGCTTTGTCCATATCTTTTGTCTTCTATCCCCGGATTTACTTATGGAAAAGTTGAAATAATAACGGTTCCTACAGCATGTGCAACGAGTTTGGAATGAGGGCTAAAAGAGCTCTACATGCAGAACATGTAGAAAAGTGCTTCGGCTATGGTAAGTCCTCAGACATATTAGCTTTATCTCTTCCTCTTCATTCTCCTAGTATCATCATTATTATGATTATTATTTACATAACACTAAAACAATTTTTCCAGAGACTGGTATTTACCAATGCTCAAATACCAGAATCAATGGCAGGTTTGGAAGATGCATTTTTGGGTCAATGGTGAATGAAAGGATTATTTCCCTTTGAGGCATACTTTATAGACCGAAACATACTAATTTTTTGTTTCAACTTGCTCAACAATCTCATTTGGTTAAATGATCTATTGATTTTGAATGGTAGCATGATTATCAAGTGAAAAACAGTAGTAAGATGTAACTTTCAGAACATTCCAGATTATGCTATAGCTATACACCTTCTTTGACACCAATGTCTTCCAGCTTTAACTTTGGTAGTAGGAATCAGGTGAAAATTAATAATTTCAAATGATTTTTATCTCAGCTTAGCAAACATTTACTAACACCTACTATTTATCAGGCACAGAGCTGAAATTGGCATATGGATGTGAATAAAATGTGTCCTGAGGTTGAAAATAGGTAGAACACTAACAGCTTGGCAATGAGTTTTAAATGGTGTGCCAATGTTATAAAAAAGAAAAAGATAATAAATTAGTTGCTGTTGTCAAAAAAAAAAGATTCTCCTAGACATAGTAGATGTGGCAAATTTGTGCTTCTATAGCCTACATGTAACAAGTGTCTAGCTCTGAATTGTGGTTGTCCCCTCTTTGACTAGGGTAATTTCTGGAAGTGTGTTCTGTAGAGCACTGTAGGGGCAGGAGGGAGGATGTATCCAAGACTCTTTCAAGAGGTTCTCATAAAAATTTTATGATGTCATTTGCCTTTTTCTCTGATAGTGCAAAAGTAATGGTGTGTAAAAATGTGCAGGCTCCTTAGCAGTAATCAAACAGTGGCCCCTGGTTTCATTTAGACCCAGATGAAGCATCAAAAATACTAATTTTATTAAATCATATCCCTTGCCTGTACATCGTTTTAATATTCTGCGTAATGAAATTGGAAAATACACAAAGTACCTCTGCAGCAAATCACACTACAAAATTTCTGTTGAAAAATACTTATGGAATTGTTTGAGTTGTGAGCTGATCAGCTGCTTTTTTATGGATTAGCACTTTAATATAAAATCATGTGTGAGTAGCAGACTTACTCAAAGTGCTACATAGGCCGATGGAATTTTAATGTAATAGAGTATGAAAAGTTCATTGATACAATTGAACATTCCACATTGCAGTGAACCTTTAAGAAACTGCTACTTGTTGTGCCTTGATACCAAATTTGATATAGAAGTAAGGCAAGTCATCTTTATATAGAAATAGTATAGTTCTTTGTTTTATTAAGAGTGGATTTAATAGCCAAATTGACCTGATGTGTAATTTTTGCCCAAATGAAAAATTACTTGATATTTCTGAGACAAAATTGATTATTTTTGTAAGACATGACACCACTATATTTGGCTCCTAAACTAATTACCTCATTTGTTTATCTCAGGGTCCTTCAGTAAACCTTTTATCTTTGAAGGCTATAGAAAATAGCACTGTTTATATGCAATATCCTATAATTGATTTGCTGACATATATTTTGTCTTTGGAGGGCATCTGATTAGAACTAATTACAACAATGTTAATGTTAACACAGGAATTTGTGAAAGTTATACCATCTATTCACTTTCAGGTCTTCAAATCAATAACTTTCAACTTTCATTGTGAAAATGCATCAGGTGAGTTATGTTAAATGAAGTTTTCTAGGCTTGGTACTAAACAAAGAATCTTCTTCATAAGAATAGCTGCGACACTATTTTCATCTTTTTTTTGGTAAAAGGAATAGATATAAATCTAAACAATTAAATTTGATTTTGGCATATTGGATATTTTGAAAAATCTAATTGATTTCTTTATCTTTTTAAAGTTGACTTTGCCAGAAATGGTGCTTCCTTGTCTCAACAGGTATAAAGTTATGGCATGCAGTGAGATCCTCATTTCTGGAAGCACTAGTCAGCACTATTTCTCTGGGAATGGAGACAGAAGTGATTTATAGCTATTCTTAACAAGGACAGTTACATTGATAGGAAAAGGAATCTCCTCAGCACACAATTTAAGGGCAGGAAAGGTGCCTCTATTATCCAGGATATGTTTTACCTTAATAAGGGTAATTATCATAGCCATATTAAGCATTGACAACCCTCATCTTCAATTGGTGAGAATAATTCAAATGGAAGAAAATTTCAAATTAAAAGATCCAGATTTATTCTGAGCTGTGGGTTTAGAGCCTTGACATATAGGGCTAGTGCTCAAGGGACACAAACTCTCAGGCATTTATGGATATTTGGGGGCACACATATGGGAAATTGTATGGGGTGGGACATGAACATGGAGTTGGAGGATGGGATCTAGTATCTGAGAACTGCTCCTGTGGTTGTTGATGGTATTTTCCTTGGAAGGAAGAAAATGTGTCTTCTAGTCTATGTACTGAGGAAAAAAGATCATACTGGAGGGATGATAATGACAGGCTAAGTACTTGAGAGAAAGTAAAATCAAATCTTGTGCTTTTCTTCTTGTATTTTGCAGAATGTCTTCCCATTGAAGAGGGAAGACAGAGTTTCTCTGATTCTTGGGTTTCTGCACATTAAGTGAACACTCAATATTTGCTAGATATTATTACAGAAAATTGAGATACAGAGATAAAGAACTTGGGTTCTGCTATCAAGGAGCTCAGTGTTAAGTAAAGGAGACAGTTTAGAGCTTTTACAATATAGAGCATAATCAGTGTTTGTATTAGTCAGGATACTCTAGAGAAACAGAATCAATATGAGATGTTTGTGAATATAATAGTGAATAATGATATAAAAGTGTCACATGTAACTGTGGGAATGGAAGAGTTCAAAATCTGAAGAGCAGGCTGTGGAGCTGGCAGCTACAATGATGGGTCTGGAAAACTCTGCAGGAGAGGCTCCTGGCTGAAGAAACATTAAAAGAGTCTCTCTTCTCCATTAAAAGTCTTCAGATGATTGGATTATCTCATTGTGGTAGGCTTAATAGCAGAAGTGATCAGCCACAGCTGCCATCAAGTGACTGATGATTTAATACACTAGTCTTCTGGTTTATCAATCAGCCATGAAATATCCTTGCAGCAACAGTCAGGCCAGTGTTCCAAATAGAACACAATTTCACCTAACAATACTCAACTGTCCTGTGTACAACTGAAAATGCACTACATCTCTCCAGAACAGAGTGAAAGTCCTTAGGTAATATTCACTCTTAAATTTCATATCCTATAACTTAAATAGCATAATATGAACAATACAACTTATGTCATAGGATAAGAGGAAAGCAAATATTTGCTCATGTGCAAATGCAAACATAAAACATTGAGGAAATATAAATCACAGTCCTCACCTCTGTAACTGGTGATTGTGGTCATAGTTCATACTTATCACTACCTTCTACTACCCATTCCATGTTCCCTTTACCTTCAGCAAGTACAACAGCTGGTCATGGTTCTATGCCAGGTGGAGTGACCCAGATCTTCATTTCTGAAGTTTCTAAGCCATTGGTAGTCTTGCCTGGATTGGGTTGTTGCAGTTTTCCATTGACTTTGACACAGCGCATGGTAGTACTAAGATACACCCTAGGGGATCTCCTGTATTCCTAGAAAATTCTACCTCCTTTGTGTGGTTGCAGTTCTATTTCCCCTTAATAGTGAGGCTCAATCACCCCAGACAAAACAGTAATCCCCTTTCATGCCTGTTGAGTTAGTGGCATGAGAAGACCTAAGTGGCCAGGTGGCAATCCTAACTTCCAGTTCAATGGAAACATTGTTGTGTCTTCTAGTAGAAATACTCTTCCTTTTGAAACTAAGACATATAGCTCAGCAGAGCTTAAGATTTTGGAGCCAGGAAGCAAAATTTTTTTCTAGTGGATCACTAGAGGTGATAGTGAGTGGTACCACTCCTGTTTCCACTCCTTGATTCCTGGACCCATGAATCCTGGCTATGGGAGAAACAACACCATAGAGTGGATGCTGATTCAGAGCATACACAGCCCCCTAGAGAACATTGCCCCAGCCCTGCAAGGCATTGCTCCACTGTAATTGGACCATTCCACCATTCTATCAACCCAGCTGCCTCTGGATGATGGGGATCATGGTAAGACCAGAAAATTCCATGAGCATGTGTCCATCCCTACACTTCATTTGCTGAGAACTGGGTTCCATGATCAGAAGTAATGCCATGTGTAATACCATGTATGTGGATAAGGCATTCTGTAAGTCCATGGATGGTAGTTTTTGTGAGAGAATTGCATGCAGAGAAATAAAATCAATATGCAGAGTATGTGTCTTTTCCAGTTAGAACAAATCATTGCCCCTTCCATAATGGCAATATAATCAACCTGCCACCAGGTAGCAGACTGATCTTCTTGGGGAATGGTGCCATACTGGGGACTGAGTGTATGTGTCTCTGCTGCTGGCAGATTGGACACTCAGCAGTGGCCAGTTTGGCCTTGGTAAGTTGAAGTCCACATTGTTATGAAGTCCTTTGCATAACCTCTGTCCCTACCACCATGCCCACTTTGTTCATGAGTCAAATAGGCAATGGCAGGAGTGGCTGAGGAAAGAGTATGACTTGCATCCACAGGATGGGTCATCTTATACAGACAATTATTAAAATCTTCCATTACTGCAGTTACCCTCTGGTGAGCATTCACATGGGACACAAATATCTCCAAGTTCTTTGCCCACTCAGAAAGATCTGTCCATATACCTCTTTCTTGAGCTTTTCATCACCAATTTTCCAATCATACTCCTTCCAAGTCCCTGAAGATCCAGCTAACCATTAGCAACAGCCCATGAGTCAATATACAAATGTATCTCTGGCCAGTTCTCCTCCCAAGCAAAATTAACAACCAGGTTGCTCAAAGTTTTGACTGCTGGGAGGATATCCCCTCACCATTGTCCTTTAAGGACACCCCAGAATGGGGGTTGTAGTGCTGAAGCTGTCCATTTCCAGGTTGTCCCTGCATATGATGCTGACCCATCTGAAAAGCAGGCCCAAGTTTTCTCTTCCTCAGTCAGCTGACTTAAGGAAAAACCTAAGAGGCCATAGCTCTGGTTTGGGAAAGAGGAGTTAATGTGACAGGAGTGGTGGCCATAGGCATTTGACCCACTTCCTCTGGTCCCTTACTTGTGCCTTCAGAACCTGTTTGAGCCCTTTCTCTATAAACCATTTCCATTTTATGATGGCATGCTGCTGTGCATGCCCAATTTTATGCCTTGGTAGGTCAGACAACAACCAGTGCATGATAGGAAACTTAGGTCTCATGGTAACTTGGTGTCCCATGGTTAAGTGTTCAGTCTCTACTAAGGCCCATTAGTAGGCTAAAAGCTGTTTTGCAAAGGGAGAGTAGTTACTTGCAGCAGATGGTAAGACTTTGCTCCCAAATCCTAAGGGATTGTGTTGTGATTGTCCTACAGGGTCCTGTCAAAAGCTCCAGACAGCATCCTTATTTACTATAGACACTTCCAGCACCATTGGTTCTGCTGGATCATGTGGCCCAATTTGCAGAGAAGCCAGCTTGCACAGTAGCCTGTACTTGTCACAGCATCTCATATTATTCTGGTCCCCTCTCAAAATTGACCACATTTAGTAAATGGGCCAGAGTAGCACACTGAAATGTGGAATAAGTTGTCTCCAAAATCCAAAGAGGTCAACTAGGCATTGCCTTCTTTGATTATATGAGAGGACAGATGCAAGAGTTTATCCTTCACCTTAAAAGGGTTATCTCAACATTCCCCACACCACTGGACACCTAGAAATTTCACTGAGGTATAAGGTCCCTATATTTTTGTTGGATTTATTTCCAATCCCCTGACATACAAATGCCTTACCAATAAGTCTAGAGTAGTTACTACTTCTAGCTCATTAGGTTCAATCAACATGATGTCATCAATACAATAGACTAGTGTGATGTATTGTGGGAGGGAGAAATGATCAAGAATCTTGCAGACAAGATTGTGACATAGTGCTGGTAGGTTGATATATCTATCACTGAGGCAAGGACAGTGAAAGTATATCGCTGGCCTTGCCAGCTGAATACAAATAGTTTCTGGTGGTTCTTACTTTTAGCTATTATGAAAAAAGCATTTGCCAGTTCAATAGCTGCCTATCAGGTACCAGGCAATGTGTTGATTTGCTCAAACAAATAATATCTGGAATAGCAGCTGCAATTGGAGTCACCACCTGGTAAAGTTTACAATAGTCTTCTGTCATCCTCCAAGACCCATCTGTTTTTTTTCACAGGCCAAAAAAGGATGAGAGGGTGGTGATTCCCACCTTCAAGTCCTTAAGAGTGGCACTAATCTCTGCAATCCCTCCAGGAATACAGTACTGCTTCTGGTACACTATTTTGCTGGAGATGGGCCATTCTAATGGCTTCCGCTTGGCCTTTCCTACCATAATAGCCCTCCATCCATGAGTCAGAGAACCAATGTGGGGATTCTGCCAGTTACTGAGTATGTCAATTCCAATTATACCTTCTGAAACTGGTCCAGGGACCTACTGGATCCACTGTGAGATGGTCCTGAGCTAAAACTCCATCGATCTCCTGACCTCCATAAGACCCTACTCTGACTGGTGGACCAGAGTGGTATTTTGGGTTTCCTGGATTTAGTGTCATTTCTGAGCCAATGTCCAATAATTCCCAAAATATCTGTTCATTTCATTTTCTCCAGTGCATAGTCACCCTGGTAAAAGGCCAGAGGTATCTTTGGGAAAGCTGGGAGGAAGGTTAACAGTATAAATTTTGGGCAGTGTTAAAAGTTTCTTCCCCAAGGGTACCTGGCCCTCCTCTCATTTAAGGGGTTCTGGGTCCGTAAACTGTCTCAAGTCTGGGAATTGATTAAGGGGTCATGACTTTCTGTTTTTGTAATTCATGTTAGACTTCTGTTCACTTGACCTAGAATTCTTCTGCTTATATAGCTCAAACAAGAATCTAGTAGACTGTCCATCTATTTTACTTCTAAGTACCCCATGATCTACTAGCCAGCACAAGTCTCTGTGAGTCAGATTATTTTGACTGCTGCTTTGAGTCTGCTGTTCATTATGGTGGCCACGCCCACCTTGTGATCATCTGTTGCCACATGGCTTCTGCATACTCAGGATCGGATCATCCCCATTGTGTTTAAGGATTCCAACTCAGTGACAGCAGTTTTCACAGTAATATCTGACCTACAGAGAAGGGTTATTGCAAAGCTCTTTAGGGGTGATAGAGCTAGTCTCACAAATTTATTTCTTATGGTTCTGTTGAAAGATGCATCCACTGGACATTCCTGGGGTTTGTGAACAGGTTTTCCATGATAAATCCACTCTAACATTCTAATCTCTCTAAGCCTCTTGATCCCCTCTTTTACATTATACAGGGGCATTTCTGGCATTTGGACCTCAGGTAATATCAGCCACATTTTGATCCATGTTTCAACTAACCATCCAAACAAACTGTTAATCCCCTTTGAGCTACAACATTGTTAAAGCGCCTTGAGCTGCAACATTGAATGCAGAATCTCTTCTTAGTGGGCCCATATCAATAAATTCATCTTGATCCAGCATTATATTCCTTCGATCATTATCCCATACCCTCAATATCTTTTCCCACCAATATTCCCTGATTTCTGTCTATATAGATTGGAGAGCTCATGCAGTTCTTTTGGAATATAGAATACCTCCTCATGCATCATACTTTGCATCTCACCTTTTGGGGCCTGTTTGGTCTTTAGTCTAGTTATAGGTCTTGAAGAAAAGAGGGGTGGTTCATGAAAAGAAATAGAACTATCTTTCAAGTGAATTACCTCAGGGCATTCTATTGCCATTTCATCTGGTGAAACAGGATTAGTTGCTCCAGATAGAGGAGTGAGGGCTGTTTTCCCAGGGGAGGTGGTTACAGGTTTAGCAGGCACTGAAGGGCTAATCTCTTTAGGAGGAGGTTGTATGACAGATTCCTCTGTGCAAACTGGAGGCCAGGAAGCCATTTCCTCAAGGCAGCTGGAGGCTGGGAAACTCTTTCCTCAGAGCAGTCCTTATAGGTCTATCTAGCAAACGCTCAGCATATTCCAGGGATTCCATCTCTCCTTCACCATCATTATCAAGTCATATATCCCTATGCCACATTTCAGGATCCCTTTCTTTTCCAATCAAGGCCCTTACATTAACAGCAGACACGCTGCAAGGTTGAGATTTTAATTTACATTGTAAGTGTACTATTCACACAATAAGGCTATGTGTCTGGTTTTCAGAGATCTCCAATCTGCGACCACAGGAAATAAGATTTTCTTTCAGGGCACACATGGAAATTTTACATTGCTCATATGGAGCTTAAGCTGCAAATTTGATGCCTTCAGCTTATCATCCTTTTCCCTCATCACTGTATCCAGCATATCTAATAACAAGCAGCCAGCATCATTATACCTCTTAATTCCACAAAATTCTGTAAAGGTGTCAAAAACACTCTCATTAAGAGCCTGGCCTCATATAAGCATAGAATTAGCAGGATCTAATGGTGATATTTTGCATATCTCTCTTGCCAACTCACCCCATGGACTATCAGTGCCCTCTTGATTACTGGGAAGAATCATCACTGCCTTTGAGTCTAATCAGAGTAGAAAACCAATTGCATGAACACACTTTTTAAGATTCTGTTTCTCAAGAACCACCCCACTCTTGGTATCAAGCTATATTAGTCTGGGTTCTTTGGAGAAACAGAACCAACAGGAGATTTCTGTGAATATGAGATGTGTCACACATCCGTGGGAATGGAAGAGTTCAAAATCTGCAGGGCAGGTTGTGAAACTTACAGCTTGGATGAAGAGTCTGGATGAACTTCACAGGAGAGGCTCATTGGCTGAAGAAGCTGTGAAAAAGTCTTTCTTCCACCTTACAAGTCTTCAAATAATTGGCTTATCTCATGCTTGTGGTAGGCACACTTTAGTTGATTACAGATATAATCAACCACAGCTGCCATCAACTGACTGATGATTTAATACACCAGCCTTCTGGTTTATCAGCCAGCCATGAAATATCCTTGCAGCAACGGTCAGACTGGTGCTTGCCTGACAAGACAACTGGGGGCATCATCACTCGGCCAAGTTGATGCCAGTACCTAGCCATCACAGTGCTCTAATAAGGAATCCAGTGTGTGCAAGAACACAAATAGGACATTCCACTAGTCTATGTCTCTATGCCCATTTGGGCTAATTCAGGAGACTACTCATAAAATGAGCCACTAGTCTGTGACTCACCGATTCATAACAGCCAGGTGAAGAAGGAGTGGATGGTAGGGTAGTATAGAACAGACAAAAAATGCAACCTGAAGAAGCAAGAAATGCTGGGCATATTCAGAGAAAACAATTTGTTAAGCTGGATAAGTGTGAGGAAGCGTTATACATTAGGAAGGAAAGATGGCAGGTAGGCAGATAATATAGTGGAAACTATTTTGAGGAATTTGTACATATCCTAAAGATTCAAAATTCACAGCAGAGCTTTTATGAATTATCTGTACTGTTTATTATAAAAGGTATTGTCATTCTGAGTCTATATTCAATAAACTGAAGTTTTACTCTATACTTAGTCACATAATTGGTTATTTAATAGAGACTGTGAAAAGTATTTTATTTTAATAATGTCATTGATTATATGTTTTATTACCTTAAGCAGGTATGTTAAAGAACCATACACTATTTGCAACTGTTTACACACTTCGGCTCATTTATATGGAGCTGTGACTGCCTTTGAATAGATGAAATTCATCATAACTCCTTATGCATCATTGTAGAGAGGTGTCCTATTTCTCTGTTTCTGTGTTTCACTAAAATCATCTATAGAGATATTTTAAAACCTATCTCTCTTTTTGAGACACGATATAACTATATTTAACAAAACATTCCAACATCCTCCATTTTCAGTTAACAATTTACAAATAGAATAATTGCCCCATTGCTTTGGTCCTGCAATTAGTAAAATAAGTTTCAACATGGCTAATGAAAAGAAACAGACTTTTGTTTCAATCCCTATTTCTAACACTTCTGCTTGAATTAAATTAGTAAAAATAAAATATTAAAAAACTAACAACAAATACCAAAATGAAATCTCAGACTTTGCTTTATTTTCCTTTAACACCTGGAAACTATACACTCCTTTTCATAAAGTTAAGATGTATTTATTATATTTTATTATTATTATTTTTACATGGGCAGACACCAGGAATCAAACCTGGGTCTCTGGCATTTTGCCTGCTGAGCCCCTGTCACACCCCTACCCATGTATTTTTGAAAATATAAATCTGTATCATCAGGAGATAATTAAAGGAAAGCAACATTATTTTTATATAAAACATTTTTCCCAAGGGAAAGCAAAGGAGATGCACAAAAGTCAAACTTTCCAATGTATCTGTTGTCGTTTTCTTTCTCCCAATGTCAAAAGTCTATGTCAAATTCATGTTTATATAACTCTAAAGATACAATATTTTGACCAACTGGTTTAGCCCAATGTTTCTCCATTAAGGTGACTTTTGATATCAAAATTTAGTTTAAAATTGTGCACAGACAGTAATCTCAGAGATTCCTACATATTTATTTATAATATAGATTAAAAAATCATTAGCCATGTTTTCTATTTCTTTGTTTAATTATAACGTGTGGGGAGGTCTAAGTAAAGTTTTGTTCATAGTTTATTCAGTTTTTTTTTTTTGAGATATCATTGTTTGAGGAAATTTTTTTCTGCAATTCTACCTTTGAAAGATAGAGGGAAATTTTTATAATAATACAGTGAAAACATTCATGCTGGTCTATTTTGATTTAAATCTTTTTCAGGAGAACATTAAGAACTATAATCCATCTCTTATGGACGCTTCAGAAAAATGAGTTTTCAGAATATACAAAGTGTGTAAGCTAAAACATATGAATCCTTACAGATATTAACCTTTAAGATATATAGTGGTCCTATGTTTCTGAGTTGTATGGACCTTTGTACCGAGGATAATTTTGACATAGAAAGCTATACTGTAGTTCATGTGAAAATGTTACAAACTGTCCAGTCCCTGAAGTATAATGAACTGTTCACCAGGTAGGGTGCATGTTTATAATACCCAATTAATACATCTGGCTGACTTGAATTGCATTAACTTTGTCATACCAGAGGTGGCATAACTTTCATATGAGAGAATTAAATTTGCTCAATTTAAACAGACACATTAATGCAGCTCAGCAGGGCTCAATTAAATCTGTTCTCCAAGCAAAATCACAGCGTGAAGCATTATGGGTAATGTTATGCAAATCGTCATGTTGGCAAGGAAACTGAGTAAGGTTTCAGCAGTGCCTATTGGCACAATATGAATTTCTCCATTTGGAATTTCAAGGCAAAACAGCGAGATCTTTCTGTGGCGATTTCTCTTTCTTAGAGCTTATCAAAGGAATGCAGCTGTCGGCCTGGTCAAATGAATTGTCACTTTGGTTTTCTTCAAGCAATTGTTTAAGGTTTCCATCTTGACCAGAGTGTCTATTCGTCCACAATCTAAACACGATTTGTTTTCTTCTAGACACTTGCATAATCAATTATGGCAAAGATGCATTATAAAATAAAGGTTTTTGTTAGAAGGCAAGGTAAACCACATATTATCTTATTGAAGCTTATATAACCAGTCTCAATGAGAAGTAAGCTTTTATTTGTGTATTATCCACCATATGCCAACAATGTTGTCAGCAATAGCATGATTTTTATTTACTTCAAAATTGGAATGTCTAATTAGAGCATATTGACTCATAATTTTTTTCACCCTTTTAGTAAAGAATAACTAATTTTTTTGATGTATGATAGCTGATATAATATATTATCAAAGAAAAGTCTCTCTTGCTCTAGCTAGATACATATGTGCACATATCCATACGTACACATGCACACACTCATATAAGCATAGGGATACACATACATATACATATATATTGGGTAGTTTTGTAGGTAAAACTATTAAATTTACCCTGTGTTTACTCTATTACATAGATAGTATTTCTCCCCACCCCATCTCTTCTTCTTAATTGTCTGGAGACTTAAATCATATTTGTTTTCCTTTTCCTCTGACACACTTTGAAAAATATATACAAAATTAGATTATTCAGGAGACTGTTAATGTTCATTTCAGACAGTAACACAAAGACAGGTTTATCTGGTGATGTGATGTTTACCTAACATTTATAGTCTTGAAATATTAATATCTGTTTTATAAATGAGACAGACTACAACAATGCAGAAGTGAGGGCATATCTATACCACAGAGAGAGAGAGAGAGAGAGAGAGAGAGTGAAAGAGAGAGGATAAAAGAATGCTCAAGGTGGAGATGTGACGAATAGTCAGGGACCTAGTGAACAGTTTTATATTTTCCTTTTATAGTTAGACTTCACTGTAGAGCTTGTGCAAATTTTATAAACAGGAGATTGAATAAAATAAAACATTGAAATATGACACTAGAAACACTTTTTTCATGGAGAAGTCTCAGTGAAAAAACTGAGATGAACAACCTTGTCTTAAAAATTGTGCTTTTATTGTATATCTAATCTTATTATTTCTTTGAAATTATAGCATTAAATGAATTTTGCTAATCTTTGCTTTTAGGAAGATGAAAGAGTTTAGAAAAAAAGTTTCACATCATGAAACTACCTCATTTTCAATATTAACAAGAAAATGGATGTCTGATGATAATGCTTATTAATACTTTGAATCATACATTAAGTGGCAAAGGGCATGTATAGATACAGAAAAGTCAATTAGTGGAACAAATTTGCGGACCAAGGACTGTTTTTAAATGATAAAACTTAACACTGATAAAATACTTACCCTTTAAATATAGATAGCAAAGGGCTTCTCATTTAAGTCTGGATGGAATTCTTATAGATACGCTCGACCACTATTGAAATACAAGTTCTACTCTAGCAAAATGTGACAATTTATTTTAAGGGGAACAAAGGTATTGAAGTCATATTCTAGTAAGTTTTGTAGGCGGTGGTGCAGTGGTGTTTGTTCTTTTTTAGTTAATATAGATCTTACTTCAATATTTTAAGTTCAGAAAATATTCCCCTTTTCTAATACACTTCTTCAAATAAAGAAATTTTAATGAAAACAAAAGAGTAAGGTGGATATCTTTGCCTTAAAAATACAGCTTTTCCTTTATATCCTATTAATCATAAGAATTTCAAAAGAGAACAAATTAATATGCATTTTGAATATTCATTAAAGAGTCATTTGCAGGGAATGAAGTATTATTTCCCTAGAAATTAATATCCATAAGTTGCAATGAAGAAGGCACTTTGTTAGATGTTAGGAATGCAAAGGTGAAAGAGATCTGAGTCCATGCAATCAAGAAATTTGTAGCATATAGGAGAATCATTTCTTACCTTTAATTTTGGGATACTTTTAGACTCACAGGTAGTTGTAAGATGTAATTCAGAAAGATCTCACATACTTTCACCTGGTTTGACCCAGTGGTAATATCTTGCATAATTATCATACAATATCACAACCTGGAAATTTACATTGACACAATCCATTGACTTTGCTCAGATTTCACCAGTTTTACATGACGTCCTGTGAGTTTGTGTGTGCATGTGTGTTAGTCCTATGCAATTTTAGCATATATGCAGGTTCAATCATATGACATGATAGTTATATACAGAACAGTTCCAGCAAAAGTAGGGGATATTTAAAAAATATATCTTTAAAGCAATTTTGTTATTAAAATACTTTTGATGGGAGAATAATGACCATGTCACTGTTGTTTTTTGGTTTTTTTTTAAGATTATAAACCCACACATGCACAAACACTTGTAATTTGGAATGACTATTATCAACTTGCATGCATTTGTTCCATGGGAAAACATTTATCCATGTGTTCTCTATATAGATTTTTTCTTCTTCCTCAATAAATGTCATTTCTTCTGCAAAGTTTCTGTTCCTTATTGAAACCTCTAGTCTATAATTCATTAAGTAATGGCAAATTGAGCAACCTAAGCTTGTTGATTAGCTAATCACCTTAAGGTAATGCATATAGCTTCAGTGCAGTGTTTTGGTCACTTTGATTACTTACTGAGACATGAAGGTGTAATTTCCTTGATTTCCTTTGCAATTTTGTAATACTAAGAAAAAAAGATCTACCAAGGATTCAGAAAATCTCCAAAGACAGACTATAAAGATGTTAAAAGACAGTCTGTGCTTGGTGTACTAAGACAGTGTGAAGTGCAGGATTCACTTCTATTACTGTACAGTAAATTTAGTTCTTTAGGACACACCACTGCTTCCTTGTGTTTTGAAGTGACCCTTTTCGTTACTCTATCAACTCTTTATTGTGAACTCACTATCTGCCAAGCAGTGTAATAGATACTGTGCATAGACTGGTAAACTATCCCGTAAAATAAATAGATAATAATTAAATAATAACAAAAATTACTTATGATTATGCTCAGCGTCATTGGTAGGTGCATACGAGTGTAAAATGCATGAGTTAATTTGATCTTTGGGTCAGAAGGAGGCATCCCTAGGGAAGCCATATTGATGTTTGACTTGAATAATAAATTGGCATTGCTCAAGTGAAGAATGGGGAAAATATGTTCAGAATGTGAGGTAAGAATTAATGGACATATTCAAGAGACTGAAAGAGCTTCCTTATGTTCACATGGCACAAGAATAAAAGGGCAATCTACTGTAAAAATGAATGCACATTTTGGAAGCATGTAAGAAGAAAATTGGCTCATACTTTGATTTTATAGCTTTCAAAGCAATTACCCAGTCATATCTCATTTGAACCCACATATTCAATAGCTAGGCATACATTTATTGAGAACATACCATTTTACATTGTGTTAATCTGAGTAATATAGCTGGTGGAGAATGATCTATTTGTTAGATGAATGTAAATGAGATTTCAACTTAAGTCATTTTAAACTCAATTACCAAGAATAGTTCAGTTTCTGAGATTTCAGAGAAAAAAATACATCATGGTAGAAGCAAATATTCTCTATGGATTCATTACAGAGAAGATTCACATTTAGTAATTTTAGATTCAACAGTTCTGGAAATGCCAGTGTACAATGCATCTCCACCCTAGAGTGGCTAAGACTACATTAATAACCCTGAACTAATTTGTTATGAATATAATCATTTAAAAAACTCTCATCAGTACAAACAGATTGAATCAGTGGTTTCATGCCAAATAGTATACCTAATTTGGTAGAAGTTTAAAATTTTGCACTAGTATTCAAAGAAATTTATCTTAAACTTTAGATAATTTAGATATTCCTAAAGTTAGTTTCAGTAGAAGGAAGGAAAATATACATTTATCTTAATATTAAACTTATAATTTGCACAAAATTGCTTTAATAATATATGAGGCTACAGTGTAATTTTTTTTATTCTTATAGAAAATGTGTCTAATTACTAAAGTTATTCTTGTGTTAAATCGCAGAAATATATATTTTGTACAATTCTAAAGGTCTTAGAAATGCTGTAAATGGATTGATTTGAATTGTAAATATCTTTTTAATATGGAAGCTGTACGTCCTTCAGTATAAATAAAAAAATGACTCACCATAATCTTTAAAGACACAGCAGTGCCACCTTTTATTTATTAATCAAGTGTCCATATATGAATGGGTCTTTTCTTCCCTAAATAAGTTATTTATTTAATCCATCTCCTGTTACAAGCAAAGGGTGGAAGATCATTATCATTTGGCCATCACTTGATGGAAGTAAAGGTGAGTATAAAGTCCCATACACTTCTGGTTCATGTGCAGAGTGTGGGCCTACCCACTGCTGTGGTCCCCAGTGCATTGGCAGTGGTCCAGGTTCTCTTTATTCATCTTCATAGACAGCTGGAGGAGCATCTTGTAGTACCATAAAATAAGAAAGTATTAACATGAGGGTTATGGAATAGAGTATGGTTAACATCTCCCCAGTGAAAGGGCTTGGACCTGATGCAGAGATGGGGTAGGTGATGAAATGAGGCCCCTCATGCTCTCTATGGTGTGACTTCAGCATGGTTTTCAGCATACTCACCCCCACACCCAGGAAGCTTGACCAAGGAGGTGAAGGGCTTCCACATGCGAGCTGAGTCCTCCTCAGATCTGTAGATCTACTTCTCTATCTTTATACATGCATTACACTTTCTCAATTGTTTCCTTTTCCACTCAAATAATCCTGGTTGTTCAAGAGTGCTTGATTTTTTTGCCCTTCAAATTTCCTTATTAGCTTTAGAAATAGCTGCAAATTTCTACAAAAATATATTGCTGGGATATTGAATGAGATCATTTAAAGTTACAGATTACTTTGGGGCTAATTGACAATTTGGGGTTTTACAGTATTTCTATGTTTTAAGTTTTCCTTATTTCTTCATTTTATAAGTCTTTGACATCTCTTAGATTTATCCATAGATATTGAATTGAAAATTTTTATGCTTGTAATGGTGTATCATTTTACATTTCTGATATATAGCTATAATTCATCTTCATCCAGCAATCTTCCTGGCTACATTTATTAATTTTAATCAATTATTTGTGGATTTGGAGAGGCATAATTTTAATATTGGTATTCAGTCAGGGTTTCACTTCCTCCTTTCCAGTTCATATTATATATATTTATTTTGTTGTTCATGTTAATATACTGCCAGTAAAACATTGAACAATTGAACCTAAAAGATGATATTTAGCATCTTTGTCTCCTTTAAATTTTAGAAGGCAGGCTTTCATTATTTTACAATTAACTATGATTTTTGCTGAATAGTCTATGTGTGTGTGACATATGTGTGTGTGTGTGAGAGAGAGAGAGATAAATTAGAGAAAAAATATTTACATCATATCATATATCAAGGGTACATATCAACAACATGAATACTCACTGTTGATGTGAAGCTTGATAACCTGGCTGAGGTCATTTTTTTTCAGGTTTCTCCACTTTAAAGTTACCCATTTTTGGCTCCCTGTCCATACTGTACCCTTTGTAGGTCATATGTGCAACCCACACTTAAGGAGTAGGAGTTATGCTCTACTTCCTCCAAGGCAGAGTATCTACATATATTATTTGATATTTTTCTGCATAAGAAATGGGTCCATTCACTCCATTATTTATTTATTCAATCATTTATAGCAGTATGAACTAATGGATATTTATTTTATACTTTGAGTTAGAATTCAGTGCTTCTTTTTTGTTATTGTTGCACAAATTGAGAGCCATTGGGAGCTATTTAGGTTGGAACCTAGGTCCCTTTGATAAACTTGCACCATTATATTTCTTACTTGTTTTATTTTGCTTTGTTTTTAATACCTCCTTACTTAATGGTACTACAAGATGCTTCAAGAACATTTTCTGTATTTCCTGCCCCAGTCATAGAATCAAGTATTTCTCTAAATGACCCTGGTTTCTTTTACTGAACAAATATATTTGAAATCAAATTTTGGATGCTAGGGGTGCTTGCTGATACTTGGGTGTCTTTTAAGCATACACATACAAATAAATATTTCTAGATGTAAACAAAATGTATCTACATTAAGCTAAGCTTGAGATCATAATGATGTCTCCCACTCTAATCCATTGCCACATGAATCATTCTAGTCTCCTCAAATAGCTTCTGCAAACTAATACAATAGTAGTGAGAAGCTGGGTCCCAACATCTGCTACTAATTTACTCAGTTGTTCAGTTCCAGAATCCCTGTATAGCAATGTCAGAATTGGTAGCCCATGATTTCTGGGCAACAATTTATCAGTTAGAATACAGTGCTTAAACACAGTTTCTTGCCTCTAGCTTCACAGACTCCATTCATTTCCAAAGTCAGTTAGGTCATCACCCTTTCCTACTATCCCTTTCAGTGAGGTTGTTTCATACATTTGTGATACACCTATCCTTTTCTGTTATATTCTGTGTGCTATCCTGGATCCTTTACTATTTAAATGATTTTTTTTAAGTTTGCATAAATTAAGGTTTATTCATTTATAGATTCTTGTGGAATTTCAAAATAGATGATTGTGTCATCTACAAAGGCAGTTTTATTTCTCCTTCTATTCTATATGTTTTACTTCCTTTGCTTGCCTTATTGGCTAGCTAAGAATTTCTATAGGATTATTTACTTTTTTTGTATGTTGTATGGCTGGGTCACATCTCATTATATTTCCATGTGAGTATCCTGCTATTGCAGCAGTATTTGGTGAATTTTTGCTTGCTTGTTTTTGTTTGTTTTGCTTGTTTGCTTGTTTTTGGGCAAGTGTATGGACCAGGAATCAAACCTGTGTGTCCCGCATGGCAGGAGAGAATTCTACCACTGAACTATACTTGCACACCTCTCTGTACAATTTTGAATAGAAATATCTAGATGGAGCATTCCTGCCTTATTCCTTATCTTGAGAGGAAAATATCTGATCTCTCACCAGTGAAACTTGAAGGGAGCTGTAGGATTTTTGATGACGTTTATTATCCATTTGAGGAAATACCTCCTTTTCCATATTCACTTACATATTTGGTCATGAACTGGTGTTGAATTTTATCAGATTTTTCTGAATCAATTGATGTGATAATATGATTTTTCTTCTTTAGCTTGTTCATATCGATCTATCTTCAAATGATGCTCCAGCATTGCATACATGAAAAATCCCACTTGCTCATGGTGCGTAATTGTTTTAATACATTGTTGGACTTAATTTTCTAGTATTACTTTAGGATTTTTGCATTTATGGTCATGAGATATCATTGGTCTGCAGTTTTCCTTTCTTATAATGTCTTCATCCGTTTCAGCATTAAGGTAATGCTGCCCTCATAGAGTAAGTCAGAAAGTGTTTTCTTTGCTTCTATTTCTGTAAGAGATTGTGGGGAATATGTATCATTATTTATTAAATTTTTTTGTAGAAGTCACCAGTGAAACCATCTGGGCCTGGTTTGGAAAGTTATTGACTGTGGATTCAATTTTCAAAATATATGCTGAGGTGCAATGGTGGCTCAGGGGCAGAATTTTTGCCTGCCATGTTGGAGACCCGGGTTTGATTCCTGGAGCCAGCCCATGCCAAAAATAAAATAAAATGAGATGAGATAAAATAAAATAAAATCTGTAGAAATATTCATATTTTCATCTTCTTCTTGTATGATTTTTGATAGACTCTTTCAAAAAACTGGTCCCTTTCATTTATGTTATCACATTTGCTAGTGTAAAGCTCTTCATAATATTCCATTATTTTCTTTTAATGTCCATGGAACCAGTTGTAATGACCCCTCTTTCATTTCTGATGTTAGCCTGCCTAGCTGTTTGTAAATTATATTGGTCTTTTTAAAGAACAACTTTTGATTTCATTGATTTTCTCAGTTTTCAATTTTATTGATTTCTGTTCTCTTTCTTATTTCTCTCCATCTGGCTTCTTTTTTTTTTTTTTTAGACTTAAATATCTCTTATTTCTCTAGTTTCCAAAACTGGAAGTTGAAATTGTTGATTTTAGATATTTTCTTTCAAATTTATTCACTTGATGCTATATATTTCCCTCTAGAGACTGCTATTGCTGCATCCCCCCAAATTTTGATAAGGTGTCTGTGCTGGTTTGAAAGGAAGTATGCCCCCTAGAAAAGCCATGTTTTAATCAAAATATCATTTCATAAAGATAGAATAATCTCTATTCAATACTGTATGTTTGAAACTGTAATCAGATCATCTCCCTAGATGATGTGATTCAGCCAAGAGTGGTTGTTAAACTGGATTAAGGGACGACATGTCTCCACCCATTTGGGTGGGTCTTGATTGGTTTATTGGAGTCCTGTAAAAGAGGAAACATTTTGGAGAATGAGAGATTCAGAGAGAGTAGCACCATGAAGCAGAGTTCACCAGCCAGTGACCTTTGGAGATGAAGAAGGAAAATGACTCCCGGCGTTCCTTCATGAAACAGGAAGCCAGGAGAGAAAGCTAGCAGATGACGCCGTGTTCGCCATGTGCCCTTCCAGCTGAGAGAGAAGCCCTGACTATGTTCACCATGTGCCTTCTTACTTGAGAGAGAAACCCTGAACTTCATCAGCCTTCTCGAACCAAGGTATCTTAACCCTGGATGGATGCCTTAAATTGGATATTTCTATAGACTTGTTTTAATTGGGACATTTTCTCAGCCTTAGAACTGTAAACTAGGAACTCATTAAATTCTCCCTTTTAAAAGCCATTCCATTTCTGATATATTGCATTTTGGCAGCTAGCAAACTAGAATAGTATCATTTCATCTAGTTCAGAATAATTTTTGATTTCCCTTGAGATTGTATCTTTGATTTTTGTGTTACCTAGAATGGTGTTGTTTAATTTCCAAACATTTAGAGATTATCTAGCTATCTTTTGTTATTTAATTCCATATTGGCCTGAGAACAACACTTTTATTCTTTCTATTGTTTTACATTGGTGAAGATGTGTGTTATGGTCTAAAATATGGTCTGTCGATGAATGTTTCAAGTGCGTTTGAGAAGAATGTGTATCCTGTTATTGTTGAATGGAGCATTCTATGAAATTAAATTAGATTAACTTGACTGATGGAGAAGCTCGAGTCAACTATGTCCTTAGTGAATTTCTGCTGACTTGATCTTTGAATTACAGAAAGAAGGGATGTTGAATCTCTAAATATAAATAGAGATTTGTTTATTTATCCTTGTGGTACTGTCAGCTTTTGCCTCACATACTGTCATGTTGTTGGTAGGTGGATACATATTTTTTTAATGTCTTTTCTAGAAATGAATTCTATATTATTATATAATAACCCATTAATCCCCCAAATTATCTTTGTTTCAAATATGCTTTGTCTTAAGTTAATTCAGCCATCATGACTTTCTTTTGGTTAGTGTTATAATGGTATATCAGTTTCCATTCCTTTACTTTTTACATATGTAAATCTTTTTACGTAAAGTAGATTTTATGTAGATAAGTAAAATTTGTTTTCTATCTACTCTGACAATATTTGTCTTTTAGTTTTATAAATCATTCTTAGTTATATGTCATATTTAAATTGAAAAGTGATATAGTTGGATAAATATTTACTATGTAACTGTCTGCTATTTATTGCATTTGATTTTATTTCACCCTCCCTTCCCTCTTTTGCTTTATCTGGCTTTATATGGTATTTTATATGATTTAGTTTTCTTTTACCTCTTTGCATATCAGTTATGTTTCTTTAAAAAACAAGTAAGTGGCACCTTTGTGTTTGCAATGAAGAATTTTTTAATTACTCTGAGCCCAGTTTCAAATAATATTATCACTCTATGGATAGTGTACCTACCTCATAAGAGTACCTAATTTCTCCCTCCTTTTTCTTTGTAACATTGCTGTCATTAATTTCACTTACCCTTGTGCCGTAATGAGAACAAATGCATGGTTGCTATTAATATTTAAACAAACTATCATCTTTTAAAACAATAAAGAATAAGACAAATAAAAAGTTTTATTTTACCTTAATTTATTTCTTTGGTGCTCTTCCTTTGTTTATAAAGATACTAATTTCTGACCTATAGAACTTCTCCAAATTTCTTTTGAATATTTATTGCATGGTTGGTCTACTAAGAAAATAGGCATTTAATATGAAAATTTATATTAATCTGGCTATGATTGAGGCTTTGATGAGTGTTTTCTCTGCTGTAAGAACCAAAAGCTTCCAGTTCCTCTGAGGTAATTCTTTTTGTCTCTCATGTTGACTATGCCTTCTCTGAGTATTCCTCCTCAGAGAGAATCTGCATCTTATAGTTCTTACTGGAGCCTTGCTAGGGAGGTGACAAGCTGCAAGGGAGGGAAAACAATTAATTTTCTAATTAAATGTTATTTTATTAATGGTACTGTGCCCCTCTTCATGACCTTCACAGCTGTTTCTTAATTTGTTTTTTTTTTTTTTTTTTCACTCTTCAGGTAAGACAGTAATTCTAGCAAATACCAAAGCAAATGAACAATGTAAGCAGACAGACAGAAACACTAAGAAGGCATTAAGGGGAAATGCTTGAAATAAAAAAACATGTAACAAAAATGAAGAATGGCTTCAATGGGTTCCTCAGTAGAAAGGACGTTACCAAGGAGAGAATCAGTAGGCAATGCATCTCAGAATTTAGAAGTAAACAGTTAGAGGTCAAGAATAAATGTGACTGCAGTAAGCTCACAATCTAAGCCCTAATTTTCTTATAAGCATTTTCTAAATGAAACTATTTTCAGAAATAAAAGCATTTGACAGCTGACATATGCATGTTATCAACCACAAACTATAGCAGAATTTTTATCCTTTCACACCTGTCTCAGGTAACATAATATTTACTAGGGTTATGTTAATTAACAAGTAGAATATAATTTATATACTTGCCTTTTTATCTTTCAATGTCCCTTTTTGTTGCAGATGAAGTTCTGACTTATAGCTGACTACATGTACTTTTAGAGAAATGTTAGAGCAAAGTAGTATGACAGGCAAGAAAATTTGGTTGTATCCATGATCTGTAATCTTTTTCTAAGAATAACTAAAACCATGACTAACAATATCATACTGTTGTCTAACACCATGCAGATCATTATCAGGATATGACATGGACAGTGAGAATATTGTCAAGTCATTAAGAATTTTATACAATTCCTTAATATATGAAGAAAATTTTACTCATACATATTTAGGTAAAAGAATTGTAGAAAATCCCTTTTAATTATTGTAATACTTCCCAAACACCTCCTAAGTAATATGTTAAAGTATTTTAACACCTCCCTCTTCCAAGTTATGTGTCGGTTTGAAACTATTATACACCCCAGAAAAGCCATGTTTTAATTCTGATCTGATCTTATGGAGTGAGAACTATTTTTTAAAGTGAGAAACTTTGGTTTATTTCCATGGAGATGTGACACATCCAATTGTTGGTTTGGCCTTTTGGTTAGGTGGAAATGTGACTCCACCCATTCAAGGTGGGTCTTGATTACTTTACTTTGATTTACTTGATTTACTTTGTCCTTCAAAAGGGAAAACATTTTGGAGAAACCTTAGATGCAGAGGCTTGGAGAGCAGAAGTGACAGAGCCAACATGAGACCAAGATATTTGGAGATGCAGCACCCAGCAAATATTGTCATGTGCCTTTCCATGAGATGCTAAGCAAGCCAGAACCTGTAGAGAGCCAAGAAAAGCCAAGAGATGAAACATAGCCCTGGAGAAGAAAGAGAGGAACCCCCACAGGAAAAGAGGCTGAAAACAATAAAGCCTAGGAGGCAGCCAACTCCCTGCCCAGCTTACAGAGGTGTTCTGGATGGCATTAGCCTTTCCTGAATGAAGGTAACCTCTTATTGGTGCCTTAATTTGGACATTTTCATGGCTAGTGGTACTGTAAACTTGCAACTTAATAAATTCTCTTTTTATAAGCCATTCCATTTCTGGTATATTGTATTCTAGCAGCATGAACAAAATAATGCAAGGTTAAAAACAAACCCACTGTAACAGTTTTCCTTTAAAAGTGAGAAGATTTGTCTTCTGCACTAAAGAATAATAAGGAAAACATAAACATCAGCAAGGATATTATTCTGATATGATATAAAATATTTGTCCTCTAGACAGAGTAACTCAGATGGTTAAGGAAAACATTTTATAACCTTTAGCAGAGGAACAATCCACATCACTTCAACAGAGAGAAAACTAAACTGCAGTTTTGTATGAATGCACAGTTTGACACAAAAGCTCTTTTTAAAAAAATTTTATAAATAGGTCTATCAATTTTTTACCAGCATTGGCTGTGACAGACAGAATTCACTTTTATAAACCCACAACTTTCCATATTCGTTCAGGTCTTGTCTTATGAATTAAAACAATCCTTTTTACATTAGGACAAACTATACTCCCTTAGACAAGCTTATTAAATTTTAGTTAGCATTGACTACAATGAAATTCACTTTCAAAAACCTACTACAGCTTTACATATTCCCTCAGGTTTTGTCCTACATATTCTTGAGGATAAAACTATACACAGCTTTAGCAAACCGCATCTCGGATATTTTGCCAACCCACATACTTTAAATTACCAAAAATGTCTTTGGTACTGTCTTTAAACATCTGATAAAACATAATTATTTTTTAAATAAAGTTTGTCAAAATAATAATTTAATTTCATCAAAAACAAACTTAACATTTTTTTTTTTACCATAATAAAGATCTAATAAACCATTCTATCAGGAATCTTGTGTAAATTCAGGGTGAACACAACCAAGTAGAACAACATTGTATTTGTTTGATTTAAAAGTCATCATAAAAATAAGAATGAAGTATCTTAAAAACACATTGTCTATTAAGCTCTGGAAAATATACTGCAATTATTTAATTTGTACCAAGCATGCATCTAGGAAACTTTCTGTAGCTCTCAAGGACATTTTATTTTACTTACTGAAATTCAGCAATTAGATCTTATTCAATTATTCCTATCCCAAGGCTATTTATATTTTAATAATGATTTATTTACTAAGATTACAGGGAATTCTTTCAGAACAAATTTGGCTATCCTACAGCATTTCTTCTGTGCCTACTCTTTCTAATCTCCAGGCGCAGTAGAAAAAATTCTAAACCAAGCCCACCCTCCTCCATCTTTCCACACCCAACCTTCCCTCATAGCTGCTGCCTTAGCTGTTAGGCCCTGGGGGCAGGGTAGATGAGGCAGAAAGAATGAGGCCAGGTTTTAAAAGTTTTAAATGAAGGTGGTGGGATTCAAGACCCCTATGGAGACCTTAGTGTTAATGAGAGTTCTTATACCCTCTGTTAATTTTTTTCCAATTATTTGATCTATTTTGCCTAAAGCTGTTTCTTCGCCTTCGGGAAATTTCAGAGGGCAGTTTCTTTCTAATGTCTAGAAGTTTGTTTACAGTAATCACAAAAATTAAGGTTTTGAAACTTGATGCCTAGAGGCCTCCCCCCGCCCCCACTTTGGGACTCCAGAAGTACTAATTTATATATAAATTTTATATGTGCTTATATAGGCACTTATTTATCTTCAAGCAATTCAAACAGAGCTTTTTTAAGAATTTTTGTTCACCAATTTGATATTATCATCCGAAGGTAGGAAAATACATATTGCAGAAACAGACATAAATAGAAAGTGAGACAAGCACAAAAACCAGAAACATAGAAATAGCAAACTCACTAATTTCACCCTAGTTTTCCATCTTTTTCTGGTATGCTTGAATATTACATATCCCCTTGGGCTTCTCTGCTTGTCTACTCCTGCAGGCACTTGCTGGAGGTGTAGATGTTTTGCCAAGTGGCTCTGCTGCTAGCTTTAGAGGGCATCCCTGTCCAAACTGAGTTCTCTGGTGGGTATGGGAGGGGAGACCTGTATATTTTAGGGTCTTTTACCTCTGATAAGAGAGGTACAGAGGAGGAGGTAGGGCAACTTCTTCCTTTCCTAATCTATTGACCCCTTGGTTATAGCATGCAGATGAAGAAGCTAATAAAGGTTCTATTAGAGTCTCCTGATTTGAATCAAGAGGGACATTTATCTTTTCTCTGCTAATCTTTACAGGTGAAATTTTACATTTTCTCATCAACATTAATTGCTGGGAGAGAAAAATAAAGCATTGACCATAGGTCATTTTATCCCATTTCTGCTCTTTTACAGAGCAACTCTAACTGTAACACAGTGTTCTTTTCCACAGTGCCATTCTCAGGCCATTTCTTTCCTGATCCTGAATTATACTGAGGCCAAAATGTGTTACAGAAATAAACTTTTTTTTTTTTCCACTGGCTGGTGTGCCGGTCTGAATCTGTGGTGGACCCCAGAAAAGCCATGCCCTTTGATCCCCATTCAATATTGCTGGGTGGGAGCATTTTGATTGTTTCTATGAAGATGTAACCCATCTAATTGTGGGTGGTAACTTTTGATTAGAAAATTTCCATGGAGGTGTATCTCCACCCACTGAAGGTGAAGTTGCTTGCTGGAATCCTTTAAAAGAGGAAACATTTTGGAGAGAGCCCCTTTTTGGTGGAGCCACATGAAAGCCAGCAGATGCCACCATGTTCACCATGTGCCCGTCCAGCTGGGAGAGAAATGTTGAACGTCGTCAGCCTTCTTGAACCAAGGTATCTTTCCCTGGATGCCTTAAATTGGACATTTCTATAGACTTGTTTTAATTGGGACATTTTCTCAGCCTTAGAACTGTAACCTAGCAACTCATTAAATTGCACTTGTTAAAAGCCATTCTGCTTCTGGTATATTGCATTCCGGCAGCTAGCAAACTAGAACAGCTCGTAACTAATATATTTCCAATTTTTCAAAATACAGTGCTAAGATCCCCATTTTAAAGAACTTCCATGATCAGTAACCAAAAAAGAGCAATTGAACAATATAAATTCAATAACATACTCACTAGCAAATATAAAGGTATTTAACTTACTACATATTTAAGTAACATGCTAGTTATTAAACTAGACCAAAAAGACCAATTAACAATTAGATAGGCCTAAAACACTACACCTAAGCAACATATCAGTTAACTGTTAAAAAGTCATACTTAATTTCATTAAATACCAATTAATTGTTGGATTTCTTATTTACAAGAAGTATACGCAACAGACATATGCAGGTCAGGGCCTTGTACTCCCTACAGAATGATACCCAGAGAACAGAAACATGTAGAGGTCAGAGCTAAAGGGATTGTTGTGCTGGAAGCAGGACCAAGGGCCTCAAGCCCAGGTCGAGGGGACTTGAGTCACTATATTGACTTCCTGATCCTCTTTTGCCTTGATGACCCACTCACTCAGTCAGATGTTCGGACTTGGAACTGATAACTGCTTCTCTCTTTGAAGATGTTTTTGTTTGTTTGTTTGTTTTTTCTCTTTGAAGCTTTTTAAGGCACCGAGGGTCTGGAGTGATGGCAGAGTAGAGAAAAACTTGGTTACTGAACCTCTAAACTAAAAGGAGTCTAATGGCTGTAAGGGGTTGATCACCTGCTCGTCTGTCCCACTGGGGCTCAGGGCTTCAGGAAGGGCACTCCGTGGGAATCTCTGTCCCTTCATAGTTGCCAAAATGATACCAGACAAAAGCAGCGGGTTCTCTGCCTGATGTACATAACAGCTAGTACATGACACCAGGATTTCAAAGAGAGAAAGAGTTTATTGCCAGGCATAAAGCAGGAGATTAGATGGGCCAGGGGCCTAAAAATTTGTCTCCCAGAGTCTAAGAAGTTCAAGGTTCTTATGGATTCAAAAAGGGCAGATGGAGTTGTTACCATCTCAATAACAAGTATAAGCAGAAACAAGGGAAGATGGATGTTACTATTTTAATCACAAATAAAAGCAGAAACAAGGGGAAAATGGAGTTGTTAGTATTTCAATAACAAGTAGAATCAGAAACAAATTACAAATATAAAGGAATGGAGCTATGATAGAACCAAGCTAATCATTACAAGAACAAATCAGTGGTTAGTTCTGAGCTGATTCAAGTTCCTCTATTAACATTAGGGGATTACCTTCGTGATTATGCCCCTAAACTTAAAAAAAAAAAAAACAGATAAAGGGGGTACAAGTGACGAGGCTTTTATAATTTCAAGGCACAAGATAAAGGCTATACAATCATTATCAAAGAGTGAGGCAGCTAGAATAGAGTTCAGAGATTTCGGGTATTTCCCTCGGTCTACTTTAATATACCAGAAAGGGAAAAGGAGCATCTATATAATGACTCAGTAATCAGAATCGTCCCCTCAATCCTAACTTCTTGGTTACAAGAGGATAAGGAGATATTTGTCAGCTCCGTACCATGAGAACCTAGACTAGTGAGTGGAGGAGAAACACAGGGAAGTTTTTCCCTCACCTTAAAACTGAGGTCCCCAGGAGTTCTCAATGACATACTAGGGTATACTCAATCTCCAGAAAGTTGTCAAAATTACCACATAGTTGTTCACATTAGTTTCCGGCTCCAGTGGCTTCTGATCCAGGTTAGTAGTGACTCTGACTCTTGTTTTACCTGCCTGTTGGGATTTCAGGGAAGTGGTTTGCCCTGTGACCTTTGGAATATGATAGGTCCAAGAAAAGTCAGTGACTTTCAATGTTTCAGCTTTCTCCAGTAAGGGCAGGATTGACCATTTCCTTTTCTATAGGTCACTTTTTAAAGTTTTTGTCTGCTTACTCCCTTGTTTTCAGCAGGAAAATTGTCCCAAATGATCATTAAATGCACTATTCCAGTTTTAATTTCAAGGATTATAAATTTCAGTTTCTAGAAATTGTTTTGTAATTTCTTTTTGGTTTGGCCTTCTTTCTTGCATTTTAAATTCCATTTTTCATACTTTAAACATTTTGGCTATGCTTATTTTTATCTAATAATTCTATTATCAGACATTTTAGAATTTAAGCCTAAGATTGGTAAAATTTTTTTTTCTTTAATTTTTGTATTGAAACTCAGATTTGGTAGGTTCCTCTGTGAAAATCATACTAGATTTGGCTAACACTGTACCATTCTAAAAATACTTTCAGTTTCCTACTTTCTGTTTTCCCAGCTTGGGACTAAATTCATTCATTTACTCATCAAATATTTTTTGAGCACCTGCCATGTGGCAGAAACTGTTTTATACTATGGGGATATATTAGTAAAAAATGATAATAGCAACAGGAAAATACTTGCCATCATAGGACTAACCTTTCACTGGATATTAATATAAATTGATATTTTTCTTCTGTTTGGGATTTTTCTCTTCAGTGTGGACAGATATTTAAATCCTGAAATTCACATGAAGGATGATTATATTTCATATAAACTTTCTATATTCCTGTGTAAGGACAAGACCCGAACAGATGGATTTTCACATCATCTCCTTTTTGAGGATTGAGTGGATGTTACAGTCCACCCCTTCACTTAGGTTATAGCCCTGTAAGCAAATTTTCTTTATGCCAGTTTCCCAATTTCAACCTGAAGCCTTTTTCTTTGGTTTCAAACCTGTGTCTTCTTACAAAGCAGCTTTTAAAACCCAAAATTCTTTATCACAAGGATTAGTAAATGTCCTACAGCAGCTGTAACATTATTTCCCATTTTGCTTTCTAGCTACCTTTTTCTATTTGTCACATTTCATTCAGATTTTTGAAACATCTTAGATTTGAGAATTATATCTCAGAAGAGTACATATGCTATTTGTTTGTTTGTTTGTTTGTTTATGCCCCCATTCTGTACCTTTGCATCCTGCTCTTTTCCAATTTCAAAGCTGTCTTCTAAAGTGTCCCAAAATGTTCTGTAATTTCAAGAAGTCTATGCCTTCTAAACAAAGTCTATGTCTTCTAAATGTGAGAATCATACTTCTGGTGAAAAAGCTATCAGGTTACTGAGTTTCTATTTCTTTGAGCATAATCTGACTTAAATGAGTTTTAAAATAGCAGTGCTGTATAATGACCATTTAAAAGCTCATTCTCTTATTGTTTTCTTTTAAGTTTCCATTTGCAACCTCCTTATTCCTTATTAAATTGACTTTTCCTGAGATTTTATTGCATTAATCAGTGTTTAAAGTCTCATTTCAATTTTTCTATTGAAGCTATTTTCATGTAGCACTAAAAGTAAATAATAAGTTGATATCTAGTAGTATATTAGAAAATAATATAATTTTAAAAATTTATAATTTCAATTCATTGTTCTTGTAAAGCAATGAAACATAATATCTGCTTTTGCTTAAAAAGTTGGAGTTAACAGATACTAGTGGTCTAAAAGAATGTTATGATTAAAATGGTTTCTTATTTTATGCTGTATAAGTGTAAATAATATATTTATTTGGTGATAATTATCTGATTTACCAGTTGCATAAAGTATGCATGTATCTTTGCTTTTGTAATATAATTCAATTAAAAGTTAACAGAGGCAACTTTATATTTATACAAAATTTTTTTGCACTTTAATTAGAACCTTGTGAAAATCGGATGCAGTATTGTTATATATGTGTAAATATTTTCCTCACACACTGCAGCCAAATGTGTAAGCCAAAATCCCTTAGGCCACCCTAGACAAAATGCTTTCTTTCCCATATAAGCCAAAAATACACTCTGAGTTTGAAATGATGGGACTACTCACTAGGAGGAAGACTATAAGATTTTCTTTTATATAGCAGTGCTTCAGCTTGAACAAACATCTTGTACCACTTTAAACCTGACTACAAAGTGTTTTATAAGCTTCTCTATAGCCTTTGCAAGTTATTGAGGTTAATGGTCAATGCAATTGCTATCGCTTATGCAATAAAATACTTTATTTTGTCTGTGAGTTCTCTAAGGAGTAACACAAGCATAAAGGGTGTATTCAGCATACATGAAATATAACCCTATTAGAGTAGCCAACTAAATTACAGAATCTCTGAAGCAGAAAAGCTGCCAACACTGTAAAATGATGATCTTTCTATTCTTGAATGAAATGAAATGATAAGGCTGCTGATTTCAATAGAAGAATTTGAACCAAAAATCCAGAGTCATACAAAATGAACCTAATAACATTGGAATGGCAGTACACATAATCTATTTGATGATTGCATTGAAGGGGGAAAAAGGCTGATCAGAATAGTAATGAATTCTCTAGCTCATTTTGAAAAGAAGAATCAATGATAAGAAAAAGGAAGTAGAGATCAACTACTTTTTCATTTCAAGGATTAATACTCTGGACAGCATGTTAAAATACGGTGTCATCATTGCAGTTATCATAGTCAAAAACCTGGCTTTTAAATTTGGGAGTATATCTAGCCACTACAAAATATATTTTTAACTAGACACCTGAAAATATGATGGTAAGTCATGATACTGATGATATACTTAATAATGGTGATTTATTCTACATTGAATTTTATTGGATAACTTGGAAATTTATATTGTAGTTGGAAACTCCACAAACTTTTATAAATTTGCCTGTAACATTTGCTATTTAATCTTTATCAACCCCTTCATTTGATTTCCACAACTATAAATCTTACATTCCCAATTAGCCTCCAAATAAAAAATAATATTTATTCATAATAAGCTATAAAGCAACTGGATGGATCAAGTGAAACAAGTCAAGAAAGAAATAGAAATACAGTGCATGTTGCTTTGAAACTGTCTCTAATTTCTACTGCTATGTTTTTGTAGATACAGATTTGCAACTAAAATGGTTCTCAATGAAAAGTCAAAAGCATGCTTACATATGTCATACTTCATTTTCATTGGAATAAAAGGGACAGTTTCTGGTAGATTAAATAAAATTAAGATTATACAAAAAATCATGTTTTTGTTCTATTTAAATTAATAGCACTGAAATATATTTATAGAGATGCCAAAGATCTGGAGTTCCCAATGTTGTCTCACACCCCCTTCTCCCAATATAAATATTCATATTTCTCACAAATGTATGGTTAGGAGATTGTCATGAGGATGACTGTGAAAATCTTTGAAAAAAGTCTCAGCAATTAAGAAAAGTATACCAATGAGATCAAATGTTCATTGTAGCTATACACATTAAATACCTAATGTGTACCAGGAACTGAAGATTTAAAGACACATATATCAGAAGTCCCTGTTCTCAAGGGACAGAAAACATCAACCTACTAATTTCTAGGCAATGTCTTAAGTAGGTATTTCTACTTAAGCAAATTATGTGCAAGGATCCTAGTTTTATAGATAAGATAATATGTGACTAAAAACACAAATACAAATCAAAGGAATGAATGCTAGAGAAGTGTGTTCTAAATGTTACATGAGGACAAAGGACAAGTCGATTCTTGGTCTAACACAGAACATCACCAGAAGCTGGCAGTCAAATGTGGTTTTTCAGATGAGCTAACTAAGAAGGTAAGGCAAAGATCGTGTATTAGTTATTTATTGCTGCATAATAATTACTACAAACTTAGTGGCTTAAAATAAAACACATTATTATCTCACTGTTCCTGTGAGCCAGGAATATGGGCGTCAGGTCATATGGTGTGGGTCTTCTGTTTAAGGAAGCTCAAGGTTGCAGACAAGGTGCTGGCCTCATCTGAAGCTCAATTGCCAAAGGATCAGCCAAGAGTCCACTTGAGAACACACTCAGGTTCTTGACACAGTTCAGTTCCTTGAGTTTGTAAAATTGAGGACTTCAGATTCTTGCTGTTTACTAGATACCACCCAGCTCCTAGAGGCTTTGTGCATTTCCTTGGCACCTAGACTTCCCCAACTTCACCGCTTGCTTTCTCAAAGCCAGCAAGGGGACTGATTCCAGCAAGACAGAGTACTACAATCATATAACATAATCACACAGTCAAATACACATAATCACATATATCCTATAACTTTTACTGTGCTTTATCGGATAGAATTGAGTTTGAGGTCCCACCATAGTTAAAGGAAGAGGACTCAAATACCAGAGGATAGACTCACAGTGGCCACCTTAAGAGCCTGACTGCCATAGATGGTATTAAATAGAGAGAAAGCTGAGAAGAAATGAGATTTAAAGTTGCTTTAGAAGAGCATAGTTGGTATATTTCTGGTAATGCTGAATCACACTTTGTTGAAATTATAAAACTCTGGTAACAACCCAAGGGATTGGTATAATGATGATGATGATGATAATTATCAGTAATAATGATGATAATAAAAATAGCAACTATCATTTAGCTGCCATCATGTAATACAAACCGAGTTGAAGATTATATATGGGGTTAGCAAGCAAAGATACAGGACACCAGTGTATATGTATTTTATTTATTACTATAAAAATACAATATAAATACTGTTAATGTTATATTATCTCCCTCATCCTCCTAAAGATTATTAAACTAAAACTAAAGGCTTAAATTCTTGCTGAAAATACACATTTTTGAGTGGTATTGCCAGCATTCAAATCCATTTTCAACACAGTTGAAAAAGCTAGCTTATTTTGAATTTCCTAATTTACAGCCTTTCAGCATAAAAATATTTTTTCATGTTTTTCCAGTAACCAAATATTTACCCAGTGAAATAGAAAACTAAAATCTATATCTTAATGGAAAAACTAGAAACTAGATGGACACATTGTAGACAATTGGCAATGATTAAATTTGGGAAATGGATAAGCTATGCAAGAACGCACATTCTTGTGACATTTAACAGTTGCAGACAGGAGAAAATGAATTCAGTTTCAGCAAATGTCTCTTCTCAATTTGACTTTTATTCTCTTTTTGGACGTTGCTTTAATATAAGGATTATAATCTAGCAAATCTCCCCCTTTAACTCCTGCCCCCTCAGGAGAATGAGAGCTGATGTAAACATCCAATGACATCCTCTGGAGTCGAGGGAGCTGATGTAAACATCCAAAATAACGTGAGTCATTTCTCCAGAGGAGACATTGCATTTATATATCTAAAACCCTGTAAACAGTGTTTTAATTTGGAGATCTGAGGAGTTTATTATAAAGGAGGGTGTTTCAGTTTACATGCTGCCAGAATGCAATATAGCAGAAATGGGCTGGCTTTTAATGGGAATTTAGTTCTAAGACCATGAAAATGTCCATATTAAGTCATCAACAAGATGATATCTTCTCTGAAGAAAGGTGACTGGCATTTGGGCTCCCTCTGTCATATGGGAAGGCATATGGCTTGTGTCTGGTAGTCCTTCGCTCTCTGGTTCTGTTGCTTTCAGCTTCTGATTACAGTGGCTTTCTCTCCGTGTCTGTGGGTCCTCTCTTAGGGTATCCAGAGCTTTTCTCCCTCTGTGAGCTCTATCTCTGGGTGTGTCTTTTGTCCTCATAAAGGACTCCAGTAAAGGATGAAGACCCACTTTGAATTGCATGGATCACATCTCAGTTGAAGCAACCTGTCAAATGGTCTTACCCACAATAGGTCTGTACCCACAAGAATGGATTAAAGGAACGTGGCCTTGGGTGGGCCACAGTGGCTCGGCAGGCAGAGTTCTCACCTGCCGTGCCAGAGACCCGGGTTCAATTCTCAGTGCCTGCCCATGCAAAAAAATAAAAAGGAATATGGCCTTTTCTGGGGCACATAACAGCTTCAAAACAGCACAGAGTGTCTTCTAAGTCTAATTCCTGATTGTAAATAAGATGCAAGGACTTACAAACAGTCAAAAAACATCCACAGTGGCAACAATTTTATAAGAAGAAAGTCTGGGAGATTGAAGGGAGATCAGAATTGATGGCTGAATATTATATCAGGTTTTTGCAGTTAAGAAAATGTACAAATACTATAAGCTCTTACTAACTTTATTGTAGATATTAAAAAATATATCACTTTTGTTTTATCCCCTGGATTTCTCCCCTCTCATCTCTCTTTAATATCTTGCCCCTCATTTACTCAAATCCATTCTTAAAGCTTGGAGAATAGAGTGTGGAATCAACATTTTTCAAAGAAAATAAGATTTTTACATGTGTCTGTCAGGATAGATTAGGTTAGGCTTTGGGAAAAATATCCTACAAAATCAGTGGCTAAGCACAACCAAGATTTGTTAAGTGCTAATTGTGTATTGCAAATACAGGTTGGCAGGGACATTCTACTCTCCATAGTTATGGAAGGACCCAGGCAAAAAGTGGCTGCATATAGGAAAAGGGAAGGTACAGAATCACATATTAATGTACTAGTTCTGTATATTTCTGCTCCATCACATTGGCCCTCAAATTACATAAAGGCACAAAAGTGCAATCCCATCCTTTACGTAAAGGAAGAAAGAGAAACATTTGGGGAAAAGCACCAATGACTACCGCTTAACATTATAAACAATCTTTAATAGATTTTTTTTTTAAAGTCATCTTATTGGGTGTTTTTAGAGGATTCAAAAAGCAGACACATCAGTGTTTACACCTGGAGATTAAACAAAACACCTAGCTGAACAGGCATAATGTTAATCATGCTATAAATATGCATACACATTCATAATTTGTCAAATAAGTTCCCTTGAGAAAATAAAAGAAATGGTTATTTTGATTATGTGTACTTTCTCTTCCACTAATTGGAGTAAATATCTTTAAAGGGGTCTCCAGTAAGGGAATGTTAAGAAGAAATTATAAAACAAGCAACTAATCTGCTTTCTGAACTATTCTCACACTTCAGTACTCTTAGGGTAATCAAAATTATCACCTGACTACTCTAAGAAATGTGTGAATTCTGATTTCATATGTTACTAGCAATTTGCATTTTTAAAAATATCACAATTCCTATGTATGCCTAGATATTTTCTTCCTTATGGGCCTATGTTGCAATCATTGAAGGTAGTTTTTATATGAAACACTTTTACAAACTCAACTATGAACAAAGAGACACATTTTTCTTATATCTTTTATATGACTTGTTACAATTATATGAAAATAAGGAGTACACTGAACACCCAAGTATAGGCTTGAGAGATTGATTTTATGTGTATTTATATGTGGAAACTAGAGAAAATCACAGAACTGCACGTTAATTTTTATAGCTCAGGTCTTTATCTCCCCCTCTGCCACACATACAGAAAATCAATTCTTGGAAAAAATGAACTTAGTGGCCTCACCCAACACTACTTGGACTCAATTCTCATTATCAACTGTTCATTGAGTTCATACATATATCTTATAAAGCACCATATGAAATGTTAAGAGGATATAAGGCAAAAATACATACTTGCATTTTACCCTTGGATATATTCTACTTTGCTTCTCTCTGCATGTATTTAAATGGCCCTCATTGGGGGTGCTTTTCTTCTTGTTTTTGATAATTACTGATGCATGGTTGCCGGGGCAGCCAGTAGAGCAGATGATGGATGCTTTGTGCCCTGAGGTTGACTCCGACAGGAGAAGCTGTTGTGGTTTACTAGGATGTTGTGGGGAGTAGATTATCTCCTTTCTGTACTTCATAACAGTATTAAGGGATGGGGGAGAAAATGCACTGGTAGCAATCTCTCTGGGGCAGTGAAAAAGAAAATAATGCACACCATACGCTTGTTTCGACAAAGGGTAATGGAGGTAATAAGTACAGATCGGGTTTTGAAGTTGACCTTAATTCTGAAAAGCCTCAAGAAGCCAATGAAATTCATTTTTTCATTTCTTTTGAATGTTGTTCTATAACCTATAATCTTGACCTGTCACTTAATAGAATACTTAAAAGAAGAAAACTAAAAAATAAATAAAAAGATTATCTTAGCACTTTTCATTCACTTCTCTGGAATAGAAGTGTAAAAAGTGCAAAATGGTTTCAGGCTATGTAAACCAATAGTATTTCAATCAAAATAGGAAAAGAAAAGCTCAAATGTTCGGTTAGAAAGGGGAGGCTCTCTATTTGATTATTCTCCTCCATTTTATTTACTAATTGGGCTACTATTTATTTCATTATATCTAAGGCTGACTATAAATCTAGAACAGGAAAATAATTGGAAAAAATTGAAGCAAAATAACATTAAAAACAACTTTGCTTTCTATTTTTTTAATGCATCTAATTGAACAGGCTTTTCCTCATAATCACCTAATATCAAACAAAAGTACTTACAACATGGGGTCTGGGGTCAAATATCCCAGGGTTCAATAAGTGCCTCTGCCCCTTTGTTGTTCACTGTGATAGGTTAACCAATCACTCTTCTCATCTATTTTTCTTCTGGAAATGCAAATGCTAAGAATATCTGGCTCAAGGGATTAGGTAACCAATTATAAGACTCCATCTTTATAAATTGCATAGAAGAATTCCAAACATGTAAAATTCAATAAAAGTTAGCTATATTTAGTGCTTATCTCATAATTTTATTATTATTGTATTATTTTATTCACCAGTTCTAGTTACTTTCCAACTATAATGTCTTTTGAATCTGTCTGCTTATTTTTATTGGAACAAAGAGATACTGCATTGAAATGTATGATCAATCACATTCCTTGGTTAGTAATTTATAGTCTGCATTGGTTCTTTAAAAATTTTACTTCTCTTTGTCTTTTATCCCTTAATACTTATTTCAGCATTCTATCTCTCCCATCAATATCTACTTGTTATCCTCATTTAATGCAATGGAGTTCTAATCCACTTAATGAACTCTCGCTGTTTGTAAACAGTGCAGAATTTATTTTCTATTTTTATGTTTACTGGGATTTAAATCCTTTCTATATATGATGCTAATCAAGAGTTGTGAAATGTTTTGCTGAACCAAAGAAGATTTTTGACTACCATTTAAATTATCTGTTTTAATTACAGTTTCCTCTTTCATACTATTGGTTGTAAAAGCATTAACACATTTTATTGAATACCTCCACGTAATTAATTTCTGCTCTTTGCCTGATTATTTCCTTAATTCTTCTTTCTTTGGATTTTCTCAGTTATTTTGCTAGCCTCCTGATTTCAAAGTTTAACTTGCAGAGAATTTATTTTCTGATAAAGAACTCAAAGCTACAATATTTTTTAAATACCCCTTTAGATGCATCTCACATACCTTATATATGATTTGTTATTGTCACTTAGTTCTAAGTGTTTCATAATTTACTTTATTTGTTTCATTTAGAGAACCAGGGTGCCCTTCTCCAAGCTCCTGAGCCATCACCCAAATAGAACCTTAAGTTTAGAAATCTAGATCTCAGTTCCATGCTGTCCTTATCCAGGCTTCTATGCTCTAATAACTGTAGCCTCATTGCCTTTTTCTTCCAGATCCTGGGATAGTTCCTTCTTCCAATTTCTATCTTGTATTTATAAGGCAGATTTAACAGAATATCAGATGCAAGATTTCATTTTCAGGGTTGCAGAATAACAGTGTAAGTTGAATCCCCAGCCTTTTAGTTCTCTCCAGTTAAAGTTAAGACAAGTCATCAAGAGGAAATGGGACTCTATGCTAAGGAAATGCAACATCTGTGTTAATGGAATGAAAGTCAAATGGAATCCCTAGTAATTCTCAGCCTAATCTTTGGGAAGGGAAATACCAGGCTTTCTCAAATCTCAGGAGGCCAACTTCTCTTGCTTGCAGACTCTATAATATCACCACCGGGGACAGTTGTCTTCTGAGGGCATACTTATTTTCTTCAAAATGCACCCTAATGAAACTTTGTTGTCTCTGATTTATAACTGGGTTTATGACATATCCTGTTCCAGAAGAGAAATAAAAAGTCATGCATGATAGGAAACAGGCTTGATTGAACAAATTGCAAGATGTTGCTAATTTATATTTGCAGAAACCTGGAGAATATGTATGGAAATGGATTATAAGGGTCTAAACCAAAGCCAATAGAATATGTCACAGGATTAGGGCAATTTAGTAATAGAGGTGAACTTATCTGAGATGCTGGTTTTAGTGCATTAACTCAGTTGGAAGTGATTTGGACAAATCATTTGATTGATTGACTATAATTTGGAGACAATAGAGGTCTATGTATTAAAAATCCAAAGTCTTAGTAGCATAGGAATGTTAGAGTACATTTGTAATGTGTTACCTGTACCCTTCATTAAATTCCTCAAAAGTGCCTAGAGGACTGTACCCACCAAAATTCCTTAGGGAGGGGAGTGTCAGTTTCTTTGAAAAGAACTGTGATAGATGTCTTCTATAGGTCAGAGATGATATTGGGACATGTTGTCATTGAGATAGGCTTCCTGATTTCAAAAGGAGTGATGGAATATTGGAATAGCAGATGCCAAGAGGCAGCCTATAAATCCAGAGATAAGGCGGGCTCATTAATATGAAAGGCAGCAGGAACAAACCAGTAATCAGAATGGTTTGACCCTAAGTGATATTTGGCAATGATTTATTAACCAATGTGTCACTGGGTGAAAAGCAAACAGCTTATTCAGATGTTCCTTGCTCTTCAGTAGGAAAAGATATCTAGTTCTGGTGACCAGAAATCTATCTAGGTTTACTATAATCTTCATAGCCTCTCATCCGGTTTCTAGACCCAAGCCATTACATACTGGGTGTACTAGCTTTAAAGTGATTACATTCGTACAGATTCAAAATGACACTTTATTCCACTAGTTAAAGATGACGCTTGGACTCATTAGGTGACAAATAGAATTCTTTCTCAAATTCACAAATTACAGAAGTTAAAGAAGTTATGTGAACTCACTCTGAAGCTGGCATAACCATAACAATTGATCTTTGACATATTGGAGAGAATGTCATTGTGATAGCAAGGGACAAATGGAATATCTGTAATTTTCTCCCCTACCGGGATATTGATTTTGAAGCAATAGCACATCCTTGTGAGAAGCAGGACAATAAAGATGTGTGCTTCTATCAAGTAATTGAAAGATCTAGGGGTGCTGACCTTATGTTCCCAAAAGGCTCAACTGTTTAGCCAATGACGAAGAGAGATAGATTTTGACGATCAATTTCAATATAACTAAATCATATTAAATTTGATCGGGGGGGAGGTCATTCACCTGGTTAAGTTTAGTAGCTTTACTGGAATATTCAATATAGTCCCTGGTAGGCTGCTATATACCTGTTATGCTGCTATTGACCTGAAAAATCTTTCCTCTCTATTCCAGTGTTGAAGGACAGTGAAAATCCCTTTGTTTTTACCTACTAGGGCCCAAAATGCATATTGATAGTTTTGCCTCAAGGATATGGCAGCTAAATTGTTTTTTGTTATAATGGCATCATACAACACATATTGAATTTGCTGTGCCAGCTCACTTACTGAGGAAACAACAAAGTTACTAAGTTTTGTGTTGTTATCAGATAAAGAAAAAACTATGAAGCATCTTGGACTACTATGCAAGTAACTACCACTTGTGGTTTCATGGCCCAGCAGATCTGATGATAACATAAGTATCTAAGACAGTGTCATTCCAAATATGGTCCGTAAGCTCTTACATTCCATAGAAATATGAGGAATATGCAACAGAATACATTACTAATGTTATGCTCAAAACAGAATGCACAAACTCTGAGACCAAAAAACAGAAGAAGTTTACTGAGCTAAAGCAGTATATATGTGAAGCTGCAACATTAAGAAAAGGTTACTGCTCAAAGGGTCTGGGTTCTGGGAGGCAGTTTCTGTGGCTCTATGGGACAAAGGGAGAATGTGGCGGGATGGAGAGGGGTGAGGGAGACGTGAGTTGAGAGGGAAGCGTGGGCTACCTGAGCTGTGAGGGGGATGTAAGTTGTCTGGAGCAGGGTGTCTTTGGGTCATAGCCTGTTAATCAGCAATCCACATGAGTAGGATTGTTTATGCAAGATTGTGGCTACTTGGTGAAGATTAGCAGACTTTCTGGTGTCAGCTTGACTTGTTTTATTACAGCAATGAGTCTCTATCTGCACCACAAGGGATCTTTGGCATGTCAGCCTGGGTCAGTTGCCCTTTATTTCTTTTTTGTAGTTTTCAGAGTAGAATAGGAGTTTAAGCAAATCAAGATGATTAGAAAAGTTATTTACCATTCAAAATTCACACTAAGCACACTATTTAATACATATATATGTATGCACGCATATATTTATATATATACGTGCATACATGTATGGATATATTTATGTTTATTTCTTTGAGTTCCTGGCAAATAGAGATGTTTATTAAGTCTCTGGAAAGCCTCAGTACGAGAATCACAGTTCAGCGATTCTGGAGTAAACCTATTCACTCGCTTTTAGATACATATTCTCCTTTTCAAAAATAACTCCTGGCTACCTAGAGGACTCTGGTAGGGATACAATATGATGATCCTCAAGGGACTATGCTGCTTGAGTTGCCCATCATCCTTCAAGACATGGTGTGTGTGTATATATACATTTTTTTGGCCTGGGCAGGCACCGGGAATTGAACCCAGGTCTCTGGCATGGCAGGCGAGAACTCTGCCTGCTAAGCCACCATGGCCCGCCCTAGGCATGGTATATTTTTTAAATCCATGATCAATATGCAGAGCTATTTCTTCCATAAGCAGAATACCAAACTTAGATAACAAGGCATTCCAGTGGGAGTGGCTTCTGTCATTATAAACCTAGTAAGCCACTCACAGAACTTTTTCTTCCAATTTCCACAATTCTATCTATTGACAATTTGAAGCTTTTAATTTTCAAAAACAGATTGCTTTCACTTGGGGATGCAATAATTGTTAGGTCAGGGGAATAAGGGGGGGCTCTATGGCTGGCATCATGAAGTGACTCTGGAACAAGAGGTGAACTGTTACAATCAAGGTCTTTGCTCAGCAAACATCTATTCACTCATAGTTCAACGGGCATCTAACCACCCGCTGCTCAATCCACTAACATAGTAATCCTTTGTTTAATGTGCTGCCCCTTTCATGTCATCACCTAACCCCTGCCCTTAAAAACTGCACTCGCCAAAGCCTGTGTGCAGACTCACCTCATTCCATCTTGGGTTCAGTGAGCTCTGCCCGGGAGCGCAGCCAATAAAGCACACTCACTTAAAATCATTTCGTCTACTTTCCTTTCTCTCAAATACCTCATATCTTAAAACCTTTCAGTAATGGTCTCATTTAACTGGATATTTTAGTTGACTCCTGGCCATTTTAGTTTCTTCATGCCTTTAAACAAACAAATAAAGAGGGAGGTTAGACTACTATTTGGGTGACTGATGCTAGTTACCAGAGGAATGTCATTTAGAGATGGAGGTTAAAAGTTTGGAAGAGGATGAGAGCATCCATCTTTGTTTGATGAAGAGTAGTTATGCCCTATATGCCAGTTTGAAAGGATTATGTACCCCAGAAAAGCCATTCCACCCATTCCACGTGGGTCTTGATTACTTTGTTGGAATCTTTTAAAAGAGGGAACATTTTGGAGAGAGCCATGAGAGAACTACGAGAACCACAAGAGCCCATGCCACCAGAAAGCTTTGGAGGTGAAGAAGGAAAATACCCCTGGGGGAGCTTCATGCAACAAGAAGCTTGAGAGAAAGCTAGTAGACATTGCCATGTCCATGATGTACCTTTCCAGGGGACAGAGAAACTTTGAATGCCATCGGCCTTCTTGAATGAAGGTAACCTCTTGTTGGTGCCTTAATTTGGACATTTTTATAAACTTGTTTTAATTGGGATATTTTCATGGCCATAGAGCTGTATATGTGCAACTTCATAAATTCCCCCTTTTAAAACCATTTTGTTTCTGGTATATTGCATTCCTGCAGCTAGCAAACTAGAACACCCTGTCAATAGAAGGTCTCTCTCTCTCTTTTTTTTTTTTTTTGGTTTGAATATCAAATACGTTTGAAGTGAGTGTTTGGATGTTCTTCAAAGAGGTAGATTTTCTTGCCTTTTGCAATATTGTCTCTCAATCAAACCCACCTTCACTTTGTAATAGGCATTGGGACTCAGCAAGCCCCATTTCTTCTTTTCCACCTGTGTCCCTCATAGATTCTATTAATAGAGGGTTTTCAAGTGAGTCTCAAAGGGAGGAAGGCATAGAAGGGGGTTCCCCTTTCTTTTTTATTTCCTGTTCCTACAATGGTCATTCAAGCAATGATGAACCTATCTCATTGTGCCCTTTATGAGACACCATTGCCAGCCAGACAGTGGCCCCTCTTCTTATTGGACTACATTAAATTTGAGAACAGGAACCATAATTTTGTTATCTGTGTTCATCTATAGCTCAAACAGTCTCAGCAAACAACAAAATCTCTAGTTCAAAGTAGGCATAAAGTAACTATGTGTTGAGTGAAATTTGAATTAAGAAAATAATTAGCAAAATTAAATCTTTGAATATTTTTCTTTTTTAACTGCATAAAATATTACATTCATTTGTTAGATAGATATGTACACAGGGCCTTCCACATGTTAAGTTGCTCTGCTAGTCTTGGTAATTCCTTGGTGAATAAAATCAATACAATTGTAAATCTGAGAGATAAAAGGAAAATTTTCTACCATTTTGATGACTGAACTTTTATAGAGACATTTTCACTTGTGGGATCACACTTTTATGTTCATAATTTAATGAACAATGAGCACATTATCAGAAAAATGTGCTTCAGGTTTCAAATTTTATATCCCATTGTGTTTGTTTTTATTTAAAACTTTGCCTACCAAGGTAGAATAGACAACTAAAGCAGGAGCAGGTAGTAGAACTTGGATATTGTTATGGGTTTCAAAACTAGCTACCTACTTTTTTGTATGAGATTATTTAGGTTACTTAAGTTCCCCATCTTTTTCTTTTTCTTTGCATTTATGTTTGGAAAGTTTCTAATGACATATTTTAAAGTTCACTGATTCTTCCTCAGCTGTATTGAATAAACTAATAAACCTGTAAAAAGCATTCTTCATTACTGTTAATATGTTTTTTATTTATAGAATTTCCTTTTGATTCTTTCTTATAGTTTCCATTTCTGTACATACAATACCAATAAAATCCTGCATATTGTCTACTTTGTCTGTTAGAGCGTTGATATAATAATCATATATATATATTTTTTTAACATGGCAGGCACCGGGAATCGAACCCAGGTCCTCTGGCATGGCAGGTGAGCATTCTTGCCTACTGAGTCACCGTGGCCCGCCCCATAATTATTTTTGTATCACTTGTCTGATAATTCCAACATCTGTGTCTTATCTGAGTCTGGTTCTGAAGATTGTTTTGTCTTTTCAGACTGTATTTTTCCTTGCTTTGGACAAGATTTATAATTTGGGACTGTTGCTGTTAAAGGCCAAATATAATGCATTGGATAATACAACTAAGTAAAAAAAAAAACCTTTAATGTGACAATTAATGTAATCTGATTAGGAGTTGGGCTGTCTAATGTTTGTTGTAATTCTAGATACCAGAGACTTTAAATTCCTCTAAAGTCTTTGTTTATATCTTCCTTCTTGGCTTTGGGCTTTCTTTCATACTGCTTCTCAGAGACAGTCTGTCATCTGCTTCAACTCTAAGCCACTGTTCTTACAGTTGAGGGCTGTTGGTGTACTGTGATAGTGTGGGAGAAGGGAAATGTTCTATAATCATCTGATTAAATCCTAGTCTCTTGTGGGCATGTGACTCAGGAGTGTGGTCTTCACATGTGTTTTGGTCTCTTCTACAGGAGGATAGATTATTGACCCCTTCTTTCTACTCCCCCTACAGGCTGCAACATTCCTAATCTGGAGAAGCCTCCTTTGTTGACTATGCCTTACTTTTTCCTCCTTAGGTGAAACAAGAAAGTGCAACAGACTGGAGTGGTACAGAGTTCCTTGTCCCTAGCTGGGACGAGAATTCAGTTTGCACCCTCCTAACCTCCTTCTCCCTTCAGAGCAGGCCTTTGTTAGAGATAAGGATCTGAGAGGGTTTCACAATGACCACTCTTCCTCAACCCTTCCAAGGCCATAAGGAGGATCTTTCTTTAATCCTGTCCATGAGAATCTGGTGGATTCCTGGAAGGAAAGCCCATAAAAGTGTACAGACCTCCCTAGGACTTGCCCAATCTCTTGCTAGTCCACACTTAGCCTCCAACAATTGTCAACATTATGTGTTAAGTAAGTGTTCATAACAGTTTATGGCATCCAGTGTCTTCTCCTCTAGACTAAAAGATCTTGGGTCCTGTGTCTCTGAGGATGTACCTGTCTCTCCAGATTTCATGGTGGTGTTTGCCCTCTGACCTAAGTTCTCTGCTGGGTCTAAGAAAAGTCTGTTTTTAGTATGTTCAGCTTTTCTTGTAATAGGGACAGAAGTGATGACTTCTAAGCTCGTTATATCTCAGAGCTGAAACTACTACAACTACTTTTAAAAAAGGCAATTAAAAATACTGTTTTCAAAGAGTCGTGTAAGTATATAAAAATGTATATGAATTTGTTTTATAAACTATTAAATGTTGTAAAATCGTAAGATGCTATTGCCAGATTTAATTTAAAATGTTTAACAGTTGGTAGCCTTTCTTTTTTTCCCTTCATACTCAGTGAGTAGACTAAGTATGTATGCCTTTTGTTCTTTCTAATATGAGAGAAAAATGTTCTTAACCTTTTAAGTCAATATAGTTTAGCATGGGCTTGTATCTTATCTTCATATATCCATCAGAAACTGTGACCATTCTTTGTTCACTTTTTTAATGCCTGTGTTGAAACTACTAGAAATAATACTTTGAAATCATAAAAATCAATAAGCCTTATTGATCTAACTCCTTTGGATGTCACACCCTCATTTATCTTTTTGGGTGCCTTTCAGAGTCTTATGACTAAAGTATTTATTTTATACATATACCTTTGACATTTTTGCTTGAGGGGATGGTAGATCCTGATCAACTTGTCAGTAATGTGTTATATTTGGTCAGCAGGATGCCTGCTCTTTTCCTAGAACTTGGGAAATATTTCTTCACTTTATAGAAAAATAACAGATTTATGCTGCTTTCACTAAAGTTGAACATAAAATTATGATTTGGAGTAATATAGGCAATACATAAGATAAATTAGAGCTAATTAGCATGGTAAAGTAGAAGGAGAATAGAACCCTGATCCAAGAAAGTGGTTACGTATTTTGGACTAGACACTGCACTTCTCTGAAAGTTTATTCCCCAAGAACGTAAAGAAGTGTGCAAGTTGAAAGTTTACCATGATTATTTAAGAAGACTAAGTTGAAAGCTGATTTTGCCAGGCAATGTTCTAGGTGCTGGCAATATTATGATGAACAACAAAGGCAAGTTTCCACACTCATAGAATTTACTTCTGGAGAAGGAGGTAAACAGAAAAAAAAGAAAAAAGGAAATGAAAATACAAGGAAGATATAAGAAGTTGATGAATGCAAAGGATTAAAATGAGGTGGTTGGATTGTGCCCTTGTGCACTGTTAGATCAGGTGGTTATGATAACCTAAATCACCAGAAGTCAGTCATATACAGATCCTAGAAAAATACATTCCAGGTAGAGGAAACAGCTAGTGCAAGCCCCTAAGGCAGGAATAAAATTGGCATATTTTAGACCCCCAAAGAAAAGTAGTCTTGGTAGAAGGTGAGTGAGTGAGAGAAAAAAAACATTGTAAATAGAAAAATGGAAGCAGTCTGGGCCTCATTTTGTCTGAATTTGTAAGTGAGGCAAGGAGTTTTGAGCTTTTTCCAAGTCTGATGGGAAATCATTGACAAATTTCCTTCCAGTTCCATGATTCAGTATTTCATCCCTAAAGATGGATTTTAAAATATATTTGCATGAAATCAAAACATGTGATTTATAGACAAAAAGATGCATTTAACTCTATGATTTCACTGAAAGATTATGATCTTAGGGTATTCTGTAAATGGCATAGTAGATTTGAAACCATTTATATTCTTGGGTAAACATTTGTATAATCATCTTGTGTAAAAGTTGAATCAATAGTTTTATTTTATGCATGAGAAAATGCTAGCTCGGGATTTTAAAATGGTGCATAGATTATTGACTCTGGTAGTGTCAGAGATGGAATCAGAACTTAGGTTTCAGGCATTGAGTACTTAGCTCTTTATATTAACTACATATTTCACCTGTGTAAGATGTGCAAAATGTATTTTTTGTAGGGAAAAGTTTATGCTTCTTTCAACTTTTCTCCACTTTTTTAATGGATTGATGCTCAAAATTGTTTTCTTTGCTCTTGCAAACACTTTTTATTTATTATTGATTTTGTTACAAAACAAATCTATTTTTTTCGTCTTCTGGGTTTTCTTTTTTTCTACTAGAGTTATTTTATACAACAGTACTATCTGAGCTTAACTTTTTCTAAGTCCCACAAATAATCACATTTCTCCTTTCATGGAAATCATCTGTATCTATCTTCAATTATTTGAAAATTGTTATTGTTCTTGGTAATCCATAGTAACTAATAGAAAATTTGAAACCTTATGGTAATTTAAAGTATTAGTTTCCTTTATGATTTTCCTACTCTAAAAGCATGAAGCTAATAATTTCCACTAGATTGATATTCTTTCATTATTCTTTATGGAAATTTAACATATTAATTGATTTATGTAATTCATCAAATATTTATGATTGCTTACCAGGTATCAGACACCTCTGAGTACTCTAAAAAGAATGGAAAATAAATTACACCTGATCCTTCAAGTCATGGATTTAACTAAAGTTAAAAAGTGCTTTCAAGAAACTTTTATTTATGAATTATATTCTGAAGTACAGCCATAAATGTGGTATGAACACATGAGCTTTGCCCTCAAACACTCTTAACGAGAACAAAACGTCAAAGTAAGAAATTGAACATTTTGTGCAAAACTGAAAAGCTCCTGCTGTTGTATCTCTAGCCATAGTTTCAAGATGCCCTCATATCCTGGTCAGCCTCCCTTTATGCCAGTATAGCAGAACTGAGCCAAAATGCTCAAGTGGCTATTGGGGAAAGAGGCCGATCAGGACCCCTTAGTTTGTTTGTGCTTGAAAGGGATTCCTCTTTCCCTTCTTCACAATGTTGCAGGCTTAATGATAAATACAGTTTCATGTGTATATGTGCTTGAAACATGCAAACCTTCCCATCTTCCCTAGGTTTTAAAATGTGTACTTAAAAATAAATTCTATATCCTGTATGTTCCTCAGATGGCAGAAGTTTATATGCTAAAAGAATTCCATTAAGTTTTGTTGAACAATTGCTAAGATAAGGACAAGAATGTGGACAGAACTTTATTTCACAACTTACATAATATCTTTTGATGTACAATTTTGACTAGAAAAATAAAATCCTATTTTGCTATTCAGTTTCTAGATAAAAGTGTCATCATGATAATACTTTGAAAACGTGGAGTGCTTTTATTTTGTAATCCCTTCAGACTTCTTACATGATACATCAGAAAGGATATTGATTTGGCAGTGATGTTGTCAAAGGATTTGAATGCAATAGGAACAGGCTCATCCATCAAAGCTGACCATAAATATCACGGTGAAACTTATGAAGAAAAGTATTTTTTAGTAACAAGAATACATATTTGTCATTAAGTATGCAGCCATTAGTATATATGTAGGCAATATGCAATTTACAATATGTTGCATTCTGAAGTTTGTATTTTTTTCCCCAATAAGCTAAGGAGACATTGTGATGCAGTGGAGAAAGTAAGGATAGGATGGTTAGAATCTAAGCAGCGCCAGTGGATTCTGTTGCCTTTTCAAATATAATTGAGTAATTTGAAACAAGATTATTTTACTTCTCTGATACTAATTTTTCACATTTGTAAAATGATGAAAATATTCACATGGCAGTATGGTCTGGAAGATAAAATGGGAAAGTATGGATAAATTACACAATGCATGTGAAAATGTTTTACATACTTACAAATGTTTGGAAAAAACATTATTTTGGGTTTATTATTGTTTGAAACTTCAGTATATACTGTTTACTTTTTATTTTGAGATAATTTATAGGACAGTTATACTGTCCTCTATATATATATAAACTTATAGGACAGTTGCAAAAATAACACAAACCCCACATATAGAACTCCAAGGTACCCCACAACCCTTAGTTTCACAAATTTCAATATTTGCCACCTTTGTTGTATCATTCTTTCTATCTATCTATCTATCTATCTATCTATCTATCTATCTATCTATCTATATATCTATCTATTTATCTATCTATCATTCTCATCTATCATCTATCTTCTGAACATCTGAGCTCAGGTTATGCACATCCTATTCCTTGAACATACTCTTCTATGTACATTTCCTATGAACCAGCATATTCACTTATGTAATCATCTTAAGTGCAATTATTCAAGAATTTTAACATTGATGTAAAACTTACATTCTATATTCCAATTTTTTCTCATGCCTCAATAATGTCCTCTTGAAACTTCTCCATTCTTATATCCCACCCAGTATCATGTATTGAATTTAATTATCTCTTTGCTTTCTCTTTCTTTCACTTTTATTTAACTGTGGAACCACATACAATATAACTCTTCCTACCCAAAGCCCTCCCAAGCTTACCATTCAGTGGGATCAATCACATTCGCAGTGTTGCAGTGCCCTCACCACCATCCATTACTAGAACTTTCTTTCATCCCGAATAGAAACCCAGTACACATTCTTCATTAATTCCTCGCTATTCCTGGTCCCCACCTCTGGTAATCCATACTCCACCTTCTATCTCTATGAGTTTGCATATTCTCTGATATTTTCTTTGTAGTAACAATGGGGCTTCAATCTAACATTCTAAATCTATAACAATCTCACTTGCTTTGACCATAAATTAACTTCAATAGCATACATACGTTCTGTTCCTGTACCCCTCCATCACCACATGAAATCTTTATGTAGTTCTTATCACAGATTTCATATTTCTAAGTTATGAGTCCAAAAATTATTGATTTATCAATACATTTTATGCGTTTGCCTTGTGGATCCTTTCAGAAGTAAAATATGGGGTTATAAATCAAAAGTATGAAGTACTGGCATTTTTGTTTACCAGTGTAAACATTGGTAGTTACCATTATCTTTACAGAGATCTTTAGCATTTTTTTGCTTTCAGTGATCTAAATGTGTCTCCCCACTGGATAGTAAATGTGGTTTCAGATAAGAATTTGACACTTAATCATATTGAGGCTTCCTTTCATTTGGTGTGTTGTTTATCTATTACAGCTCTCAGAATCCTGTATTTGACAATGGGATTATAACGTGGCACAATGAGGGTCCATTTGGATTTATCTTTTTTGGAATTTATTAGGCATCTTTGATATACACATCAAATGGCATATTCATGTCATTCTTAAAATTGACAAGTTTTCAGCCACTATTTCTGTGAATATTCTCTCTTTCTTCTTCTGAGACTCTCACAATGAACATATTGGTGCACTTGATGGCGTCTCAGAAGTTCCCCAAGTTCTGCTCTTATTTTGTTCAATCTCTCCTCCTTCTGCTCCTCAGATTGGATGATTTCAATTATCTTACATTCAAGTTCACAGATTCTTCCTTTTACCAACTCCGATCTGCCATTTAACCCCTTTGGGGAATTTTAAATTTCTGCTACTGAAGTCTTCAGCTCTGTTTAGTTCCTTTTTATAATTTCTATTTTTCTAATGATTTTCTTTTTATGCTTATATATTGTTTTCCTTATTTCCTTTAATTCCCTGTCTATATTTTACTTTAGCTCTTTAATTATATTTGGGGCCCATCTTTCAAAAGATTTTGTTTGAGGGTGCAAGATGGTGGCCACCACATGGTAAGACAATGTATGGAAACCAAATATACAGCCTTAAAATAGAATGTAGACCTGAATACCCAGAAGCACCCCTCTTTGTAAGATGTATAACAAACATTTGTATAGAGATAATTGTTTTAATGGAGTAGTGGAGCCAAGAGCCACATCAGTACTAACAAAATAGTAGAATTCATATAACATCATAGCTGTCCTGTAAAAGCTTTGGTACCTAATGTTGTCTAAAGAAAATATGAAATCTCCCAGTCATCTGAATTACCGGTAATTAGTCTAATTACCGGTAATTAGTCTAATTACCGGTAATTAGTCTAAAAGAAAAACACTATTTTCTTCCTTCAACTTCCATTTGATTTAAGCAGTGTTCATTTTCCAAAATAGTAAATTTCCTAGACACATCTTATAGACATCAAAGTACTGGAAAGGAAGATCCCATTCAGAGGCTTTTTATCTTAAGATACTGTAAATATACTAATTTTTTTTCCATTTGAAATATATGTTTTGCTATAACAAATCATGCCATGCCCATGTCATTGAAGTTCTGGGATAAAGAAAGTATATTTAAATTGGTTCCCATCATAACCAATTGGATATATCTTAAAGTGAACTGTAAAAATAAACATCACACAGTCCTCTTGTTGTTGATTACATGGCCCGGGTCTACCTTCTCCCCATTCCCCTCTCCCTGCCTTCCTCCTTCCCTCCTTCTCTGCAAAAACCCTCCAGATTAGTGTGGCTTATTAGAATAGATGTGAAGGCTTAACGTCGCAGCCTGTGAATCTACATCTGGGTTTGGGTGGGTGCTTCATGTGTACCTCCTGGTTTCTTTTTTATGTCTTGCATGACTCCTCCTTTCCACAATCATCGTTTCACCCCCTCTCTTCCTTTACCACTGTGGACTGAAGAATACATTGTAACCCCCTCTGCTCCCCTCTGAAATTGGCCTTTGGTGAGGAATTCTTTGGCATTTCTTGCTTCAGTCAGAGGCCATCAGGTAAGATTTGAAAGAGTCTCTGATCTCCTTCATTCATTTTGTAATCACATTTCTTTACTCTGCCAGTCTGGGACATGAAAATTGCATACTCAGCTGATGTATTTTTTTGCACAGGTTTTAATATGGTGGGAAGAATAGTCCCAAGGTTATCCAGATCTGCCAACTCTCAGACTCTTCTGTGTTTGGGAGAAGAACCATATGAAGATACTTGTAAGCACATTAAATCCCTCTGAATGATTTGTTTTCTCTTCTTGCAATTGCTTTTATTTGTAAAAATTGAAGAGGTTTTAAAAGGGCCCTCATTTAGTCATCCTTGCAATCCATTTGGATCTAGTTTGGAATCTGACACTTACTATAAAAAGAACTTTGAATTTGCTGCATACTTTGGTTTTGGTGCTGCTGCCTCTCAGGATGCTTAGTAGGGATTAAGAAAGAACATGGAGTGTATAGCAGATTTCTGAAATTGGGGGGAATATGTCCTGAGAAATTGCTGCATTTAACTCATATTCTTTTCAAGACCACTAAATGCTAAAATGTGGATGCATACTGAAATAAAAACAACTCATTATGTCCTACACAATGTGAAAAGTACCAGGACTGATCTTCCTCATTGATGGGTCCTAAGGCTTTATTTTTCAACTTTGCTGGGCCCCTGGCTTCCTGTTTCTTTTTATGTCTTGTACTCTTTCATCAAAACCTACCTTTTTGATATTTTAAGGTTTGATCACTGGAATTTATTCTGAGGAGGCTATCCCTTAATCTGGTCCCCAGTTAGAGTTAGAATAGATCTTTCCTTGAATGCCAGGTGCTAACAACATCAACAAAGACGGGGAAAAAAGAAAACACATTTCTCAATCTTTGCAGATTTACCGGTGCTCTCCTTCAGGTCTTAACCATCCAAGGTGTTTAGAGAATTGCTCCAGGCCAAAGCATAGGGGCCTAACATGCCTGTCCCTTATATGCATGTATTTTTATCTTGGGCATTAGGGATTACCCCTAATTGCCAGGTAAGAATATTCCCTCTTCCCTAGGAAACATTTATCTCACTTCCAGACATTTCACCATATGTTCTATGGTCAAAAATCCCTTGCCCCAGGCAGCCACTTGACTGCTCTGCCACCACATTCTGTAGAATTCCATGA